>JAIUZE010074362.1:0-63075 GCA_022085475.1 Heliosperma pusillum | reverse complement strand
GTAACTCTGGGTTCTCCTAGCCATATCACAATAAACATACTTAAACGGTAATACGAAAGTAGAAGCATGCATATATAAATATACATGTGAAGTACGAGAAGGATAAATAGGCAATTCAATACATAAGAATATCGATACATGAAGTACAAAACCGTAACCATCATATTATAGAAAGACTCAGGGATGACACTCTTAGGCAACTATACACTCACTAGGGCTTACATCTCACCGTTAGCGGCATAAGTTTGATAAGATTGAGACTCGACAAACAAACCATGCCAAGTCATCCAACGTTCACAAGTAATCAATCATATAATCATCCATTCAAACGTACAATACGTTGACAACATCTCTCACGGTAAATGACACGCACTAGCACCGTGTACATGCAAGTATGATTAAAATGGCATCCACGGGATAAAAAATTGCCCTGAACGCATACACAATTCAATACATTTCGTATTTGTAGACTAATTTCCTCCCGGTAGGACGACGATATAAATATCCGATCCTTGTCTAAACCTGGCCAGAGTCTCGGAATAACATTTTCCGATTCGACATGCGATAAAAATTTCGCATCCAAGACTCGGTCAATCATAGACGCCGAGTACCCCAAATTCGGTCAACCTTCACGAAAGATGCGGAAAAGAGCACAAGCCTCATAACAAGCGGTACGCTACATGCAATAACACCACCTCGCAAGTATACAACATTTTACGGCCGGGTCGATCAACGCAAAGCGTTCGCCTCCCAACAACGTCGTCATATGCCCACTAACACATGCAATTAAGCAGTAAGGATACACTCCTCGTTCCGACATTCCAGCCTTACGAACGTGGAGGTAGCCAGGGGAATGAGAGTACAAAGCACATAACAAATAGTGCTCAAACCGTAACATGTGTAAAACCGTTTCAAAGTGGGATATATGAAAAACCGTCACAAAACATGAGAATAGGGAATTATATAAATTTAAGTATGATAAAAATGAATCAATACATGATACATAAGCATTAGAACAAGTTTATGAAGCATATTAAATAAGAAACATAGATCCCCTCTCAAAACAACATGTTTGGAAACCAACTAAAACAAAGGTCCACTTCAAACGGTGATAGCTTATCCTCTTACGGTTCCAACGGTAGGTCACAAGCCCTGAACAAGCAAGTAACGAAGGAGATATGATCATTTTACGAAAAGGAGTCAGTGCAGTGAAACTGCAGTCGTCACGACCTAGACTTGTATGTCACGCTCGTGATATGAGTTTCACGGCCGTGACTTACATTTCACGCTCGTGAAAGGTCTGTTACGCAAGGGTTTTGGGTCTGCCTCTTATTTCACGCTCGTGACATGAGTTTCACGACCGTGACTTGGGTCAAGACATCTCCATTTTGTTCTAAACTCAACCATGGCTTCCCCAAAATAGATCCACACACAAGTTTAACAACAACGAGTGATTGAAACCAACAATATATGCACGAAATCATCTTTACTTCACCAATAAACATCAACTATCATCATCAATCATCAATACTCAATAACAATTATCACCAAATAATAACTATCATCAACAACACAAATCATATGAATAATAATCCTATTCTAAATGCGTTTACTAACATCAAAAACACATTAAATCACGTATTGATATCGAGTAACCCTTCACCGTTACCTTTTCGCGTCTTCAATCCTCGTCGAGGTCCTCTTCTATCAAGTAGTAGTCTTTGTCGAGGTCTTGGAGGTCACCACTTATAATTAGATAACAAAAGACGAATATAAATCAACTTTGAGAAAGACGGATAAATTGAAAAGTGAGAAAGACGGTAAATTTATTACCAATTAAGATAGAGGACGATGAGAGGGAAAGATTAAGACGAACTTTAGTGAATTTGAGCGAGAAATGAAGGAGTAGAGTCGATAAGGAGCTTGATCAAATATGGAGCTTAAGCTTTGGGTGGTTACTTGGTGAGGAAGAAGGAGATGTTGAATATGAGGGAATTTAGGGTTAAGGGGATGGAGTATGAAGGAGTAAGTGGAAAAATCATGAGAAAAGCCCATAAACGTCTTAAGACGTAACTTACTCGAAATTTCGAGTAGAGTCCGAATACGAACTCGGATTTGTTAAATTAGACACGGGAAACTAAGTTCTAGACTAAATCTAAAATTACGCTGAAAAGTATCCGTATAATATTTTTAAGAAACAAATAGGGTACATTTGCGGGTGTTACAATCACCCCAACTTTTAAAAAGTTTCGTCCTCGAAACTTAAGAGTAGAAAACAAAAGTATCTAAGACAGGAATCGATTTTCAAAATCAACACGAAAACTTTTACAAGGGACACATTTATGAAACGAGGTTCTTCTCGAAAACGGTTTAAGGAAATTTTTCATAAGTGCGAAACTTTAATTACGGATCACAAGAGTACCCGTCGCGAACGAGAACTCTAGTTATAAAAATCAAATAAATGTCGAAATAGTGAAATCGAAATTCAAAACAAACGTTAGTAAGTGTAGGACTAGTCACCAGACGTCTCCAATAACAAGTCCAAACATCCAACCAAACGCAAAATCCAAGTATAAAAGCAAAAGAAATCTATTTTCTCCAAAAAGAGAGTACAAAATCCATCTTTAGACTTCTTTGAAGAGTTAATTTAGAAATATAATATGGAAATTCGAAGGTTTTCTCAAAGATAAAATCAAGATAAGAAGACATTACACGTACATAGAGCGACTCGCACATCTTGTACACAATTTAGGGTAACAAAATGTAACACCCGCAAATGTACCCTATTTGTAATTTAAAAATATTATACGGATAATTTTCAACGAAATTTAGATTTAGTATAGAATTTAATTTCCCGATGTCTATTTTAGAAAATCCGAGTTCGTTTTCGGACTTTACGCGAGATTCCGTGTAAGTTACGTCTTAAGACCTTTATGGGCTTTTCCATGACTTTTTCCACTTACTCCCTCATATACTCCCTCAAACCCTAAGTCCCTCCTTCATTTCCACTTACTCCTTCTTCCTCATCAAACCACCAAAACCTAAGTTTCCATTTGTGGATCAATCTCAAAATCGTCACTACTCCTTCGTTGTTTGCTCAAATTCACTAAAGTTCGTCTTATTCTTTTCCTCTCATCGTCCTCTATCCTTATTGGTAATAAAATTACCGTATTTCTCGCTTTTCAATTTATCCGTCTTTCTCAAAGGTGAATTATATTCATCTTTTGTCGTCTTTGTTTAGGTGGAAACCTTCAAGATCCCGATAAGGATTACTATCTAGTGGAGGAAGGCTTAGAAATCGTTTAAAGACGCATAAAGGTAACGGTGAAGGGTTACTCGATATCATTTACGTGTTTTATGTGTTTTCGATGTTAGAAATCATATTTAGAATAAGGTTAGTAATCATAGGAATTGTGTTATTGATGATGGTTGTTGTTAGTGTTGGAGTAAGTGTCCTCCACAATAGTGCATTTATATAATAAATCTCATTTGGAATATACGTGGCATGATTAGTATATTTTGATACTCCACGTCAGGTTATTAACGTAAATCGGTAACGCTCGGCTGACTAGAGTTTGACGTTATTGTCGTATAACGGCGGTGATCAACTGATCCCTTTAGGTCACACCTATAGGATGAGAGCCAAATAGAATACTAATTATTTGTATACGATAAAGTTTAATTAGGGCATTACATATATTTGATATGTACTTTTAGTTACGAGAGTTATTTATTGGAAATTGAGTTAGGAACTCATTCCACTTAAGATTATTAGTCAATTATACGATAACTGACTGAATAAATTTTACGTCTTATTTTAATACGATTAAAAAAGATTTAATTTAGTGATTAATCGTTAATTCATTAAATTAGTTGAGGTTATGCATATATTTTGAGGTAGAGGTAATTAGTTAATTATATTTACAAGGAGTTGTAAAATAAATTAACTAGGCATTGTGGGATCCATTATATATTGATATAATGGTAAAATATCACTTAAAAGTTAAGTACATATTGTTTATTAATTTGTGTCATATAATTGTTATATGATCAAATTAACACTTAATTATACAAGATAATTAAGCATATGATTAATAAGTATTTGTGGGACAAATATCAAAAATCAAAATGGTCCATTGTGGACTCATGTGCACCGGTTTTGTGTAGACAAAATCACTAGTGATTTTGCTCTACCAATTCCACACTCCACCAAGTGATTATGACATGTTATGACACATGATCATTATCATTCTCTTACCCACACTCTACCTATTTGCATGAGAATAAAATAAGCACAAAAATCACTTATTTGAGTGAGTCTTGACCGGCCATATGGCCTTTATAAGTGAACAAGAGTTGTTCACATTTTGACTACTTCATTTTTCATGCTTATTTCTTACTTTTCTTTCTAACTCCAACAACTCTCTAAAACTCACATGCAAACTAATATTCTACATATTACTAGTGTAGTAATACAATAATATTAGTAGTATTAATCTTACTTATTATCTAGTTAATAATAAGTTAAGATTATTTGGGTTTAATCTTGGGTGCAACAAGAAGGAGACCTTCTACTTTGGAGGTTGTTTTATGGAGGATCATCCATTAATTTCATGCTCAAGAACAATAAGAAGGAGTTCTTATTGTGCCCATATTGAACCGAAAAAATTCCAATGTAAGGATGTTTTCGTCTTATCTTTTCTTTTATGCTTTTATATTTGCATGCATGATAACTAGATCCTAAATCATTAAGTTAATGTAATTTAATGAACTAATTAGAGGAGTCTAATTAGAGGTCTAGGACTTTCATGTGGTATCAGAGCTCAATTGTTACATGCATGTTGATTTTAAGCATTAAAATCGAGTTATACGTACGATAACTTGGGTAAAATTGAAAATTTGTGTTCAAAATTGGTTTGCACAAAATTTTAATTTTCATGCATACCTACTAACCTCAAAATGGTTGTGGTCAAATTTGGTGATTTTAGGGATTAATTTGCTATTTATTTTGATTTATGGCCTTTAAATCATGTTAATATGCATATTTTATGTTAAAAGTTAACTAAAAATAGTTTAATGTTGATTCTGGACATGAAATTTTTATATGATCTCACATGCATGTTGTACATATGGTATGTAAATTTTCGTCACTTTTAATTAAGTTTTGCATGATTATTGGTTTTTATGAGATAAAAGTCAATAAAGTGAGATTATTATGTTCATAAAATTGAAACGTCTTTTTATGGTCTTGATAATTTTTGGTACATTTTATAATCTGATTTATATCATCTTGGTGAAAGTTTGTAATTTGTTTCACTATTTTACTATATTTAATGGTTTTTAATAGATAAAACCGTTGGATAAATAGCTATTTGTTCATAAAATTAATTTAAATTTTTTGGGCAAATGTTTCTGGTTTTTGAGTTCCTGGAAATGTTCCAGAATGTACAAAAATTTTGGTTTCAAATTTTTACGAATTTTATATTTTATTTTGGGTTTATTTCATAAATGTTATGATTAAACCTCTATATTTAGCAAATACGATCAATTCAAACTAATTAAATTTAAACAAAATTAGTGGGGACTAATTTTGTGTAGACAAAATCACTAGTGATTTTACACTACCAATTCCACACTCCACTAAGTGATTATGACATGTTATGACACATGATCATTATCATTCTCTTACCCACACTCTACCTATTTGCATGAGAATAAAATAAGCACAATAATCACTCTACCTATTTGAGTGAACCTTGACCGGCCATATGTCCTTTATAAGTAAACAAGAGTTGTTCACATTTTCACTACTTCATTTTTCATGCTTATTTCTTACTTCTCTTTCTAACTCAACAACTCTCTAAACTCACATGCAAACTAATATTCATGTCATATTACTAGTGTAGTAATACAATAATATTAGTAGTATTAATTCTTACTTATTATCTAGTTAATAATAAGTTAAGATTATTTGGGTTGATTCTTGGGTGCAACAAGAAGGAGACCTTCTACTTTGGAAGTTGTTTTATGGAAGATCATCCACTAATTTCATGCTCAAGAACAATAAGAAGAAGTTCTTATTGTGCCCATATTGAACCGAAAATATCCCAATGTAAGGATGTTTTTGTCTTATCTTTTCTTTTATGCTTTTATATTTGCATGCATGATAACTAGATCCTAAATCATTAAGTTAATGTAATTTAATGAACTAATTAGAGGAGTCTAATTAGAGGTCTAGGACTTTCACTAACATTTAGCCCCATGTCACTCTCAGCTTGCACAAGCATCTTGTGCAACTCATGAAGAGAGGTTTTCAAGTTTTGCATATTGTAGTTTACCCTAAACTGCACATATGCCTTGATTTTCCCCAAGGAGTGTAGTACACGGTCAATAACGAGTTGTTCGGGAATGTCAACTCCTTGCAATTTGAGAGTCTCGACATGATCAATCAATTTGAGTACATGAGGGCTAACTTTTTGGCCCTCTTTAAGATTCATGTCAAAAAACGCGGAAGCCGTCTCATATTGAATGATCCTAGGAGCTTGTGAAAACAAGGTCACAAGCTTGGCATAGATCTCATAGGTCGTGCTCATCTTTATGGAACTCCTTTGGAGATCGGCCTCCATAGAGAAGATCAAAACATTTTTGATCGCGGTGTCTTCCTTTTGGTAAGTCTCATAGGCTCGCCTTGCGGCGGCGGTTGACCTTTCATTAGGTGTTTCGGGAGAGGCTTCGGTAAGGTAACGAAGCTTGTCGTCACCTTCCGCGGCCAAGTGGAGTTGCGCATCCCAATCGGCAAAATTAGCGCCATTATTTTCTAACTTGCATCGATCCATGAAGGATCGAAGCCATGAGACATTCGTGAGAGTTTGAGCATTGGTGGTGGTGGATGAATTAGCATTTGCCATTGCGAATAAATAATATTAACTACAAATTTAGACATAAAGGAAATGTTAACATTTATCATTTTAAATACTTGTAAACATTTTAAACAAGTTTTAACATTTAAATAGTGACCTCTACCCAACTATTATAAATTATTCCGAGATCCAAATTCATATCAACTTGGGCACGGTAAGCCGATTCATCCCTTATTAACATAATTCGGTGGATTAACACTTTAATCGATTCTACATTAGAACTCTCGTCGATAATATTACTTTAATATTTATCTTAAGCCCGGAGCACATGCGGCTACGGTCGCGAATACTTCCGTTGAGCTCAATCCAAATTTCGAAATAATAACCTTTATTACCCCACTTACCCAACTTAACAAGTGTGAGAAATATCGGTATATTTCGTCATGAAATTACGGATTATAACGAAACTATAGTATATGAATTACGAGTCATAAATGAATTGCATAATATAAAATTATAGGAATTTAGAATTAACCTTTGGTCCTAAAAAATTTGGCCTATGAACAATATCGAAATCGATATTCTCCTAATTGTTGCACCTAAGATGCTCCGAGATATGCCTTGCTTGTGCTAGAATTTTAAAGAAAATTTATTGCTAATTTTTCTTTTGTGTGATGATGAATGATAGAGAGACTTAGTGAGAAAAATCTGTATTTTTCTTGTTGCTCTCTACTGTTTCGGCCGTGTGCCGCCCCGGGTAGAAGGAGGAGTCTCTTCTCTTTTTACTACTCTTGTTATTAGGGTTTTTACCTAGTTACCATAAAAGAATAATAGGGGATATTTTCTCTTATTTTTATCTCTTATTAGCCGAAAAATCAAGAGAAGAAAAGACTATTTTCTCCTTCCTTTTTCGGTTATATTAGCATGTAATATAATATATACGTCAACTATAAATATCCGTATATTTATAATTTGTTAATTAAATATAACATATTATGTTTAATTACGAATTAACATTTTAATTCGTTTAAGCTTATATTATATACATTGATTAAATATAACGGTTTATATTCAATTACGAATTACATTTAATTCGTCTCAGCTAATATTATTTAATCGTTATTAAATAATCGTATCATCATTACATTGACTAACCTTTTAGTCATATACATCGACTAACCTTTTAGTCATATAATAAGGCATCAATATGATTATATTATTCATATAATCACATCTCTCAGACACATCCTTTAGGTGTGACTTTTAGGGACCAGCTGATCACCGCCATTAAAATGACAATAACGTTCAACTCCTAGGAAGCCAACCGTTATCGATAAACGTTAATCAACTGATAAGAATACTAAGTATACCCTGTGAACCTGTAAGAGATTTATTCATGTTATCACACTAACTGTGGAGGACACTAGCTCTAACAATCTCCTACTTGTCCTTACAAGTGTATGTGCGATAACCCGATTCTCATATCCATAAATTTCTCCCACTCAATGTAAAATAATTTGCAAAGTCCGTATATACAAAGGTCGCATTTTACAAGCGATCAGTATCAAGAGTGGTTTTCTCGACTAGAGAGTAACTTAACTGATAAACGAATCATTATTCGAGCATGGCCATGCATTTCAGTTACAACTCCTCGAGTGGCCCTGAGAAATAACAAAACCTTATAAAGGTTGGATATTTTCCTCAACTCGAATCCAGCAGATACAAGCACAGTATGAAATGACCCAGTGAAAATCTACTTAGCCTCCTGTTACGGTCGACCATGAGAAAGAAACCAAAGTCACCCAAAAACTAGCTTAATCTGAAGAGACTGTCGATAGTTAAAAGAATCGACTCTTAGGAACACTATGGACGTCCTATCCACGACCTGGCACCGAATGTTCTGAAACATTTAGGATTTCATAACGTTTTCACGATGTCCTACGAGGTATCTTTATAACTCGTATCTGTGATCGATCAGTCAACCGTTTGACTTATGGCTCGTTGAACCCACTATCAATCAACTTCACATTATAATTGCCAGAGTTATCAGCTCATGTAGGCGATTACGGACCAAAACAATTATAATGTAATTCAGTTCACTTTGTGGTGTTCAATGTTGTCGTACAATCCACATGAAAAACAAAATATGAAACAATACGATGATGTTATAAATAGTGCATGAAAAAGATACATTTATCTAATCCAAATAAAACAGCTACTACAACTCAGGAACACGTTTAATTCCCATGGAAATAACGTGCCCTTCATGCTTATCATATTTTAACGGTTTAGTAAGAGGGTCCGCGATGTTGTCATCCGAAGCAATCTTGTCAATCACTATCTCCTTCTGCTCCACGTAATCTCGGATCATGTGAGCCTTCCGAAGTACATGTCTAGACTTGTTGCTGGACTTAGGCTCCTTAGCCTGGAAGATGGCACCTTTATTATCATAATAGATGGTGATAGGGTCATTCGAACTAGGAACTACGGTTAGTCCTTGTAAGAACTGACGCATCCATATAACTTCCTTTGCAGCTTCTGAAGCGGCATAGTACTCAGACTCAGTTGTAGAATCTGCTATAACACTTTGTTTGGAGCTTTTCCAACTGACCGCAGCGCCATTAAGAGTAAAGACGAATCCAGACTGAGATTTCGAGTCATCTCGATATGTTTGGAAGCTAGCATCTGCGTAACCGATTGCGCATAGCTCAGTGTCTCCTCCATAAGTCAATACCCAATCCTTAGTCCTTCGTAAGTACTTAAGGATGTTTTTGACAGACATCCAGTGTGTTTCACCTTGATTGCCTTGGTACCGACTCGTCATACTCAATGCATATGCCACGTCCGGACGTGTGCATATCATGGCATACATGATCGATCCTATAGCTGATGCATAAGGAACACGACTCATGCGCTCGAGCTCTTCCGATGTCTTGGGTGCCTGAGCTTTACTCAAATGCATCCCAGAAATCATTGGAAGGAACCCCTTCTTGGAGTTGGTCATGCTGAACCTTTCAAGAATCTTATCTGTATAAGACTCCTGACTAAGTGATAACATCCGTCGTGATCTATCACTATAGATACAGATCCCCAATATGCGTTGTGACTCACCCAGATCTTTCATCTGGAAATGGTTCTTTAACCATACTTTTACCGAAGATAAGAGAGGAATGTCATTCCCAATCAAGAGTATGTCATCGACATACAATATCAAGAAGTCAATATTTCTTCCACTCGACTTGACATACAAGCATGGTTCCTCGACCGATCGAGTGAAACCATTCTCTTTTATCACCTGGTTAAAACGATGATTCCAACTCCGAGATGCTTGCTTAAGTCCATAAATGGAACATTTAAGCCTTCAAACTTTCATAGGATTTTTAGGATCAATGAAACCTTCGGGTTGTACCATGTACAATTCCTCCTCCAAATAACCGTTTAAGAAGGCGGTTTTCACATCCATCTGCCAAATTTCATAGTCATGAAAAGCGGCAATCGCTAAGATTATCCGAATGGAACGCAGCATAACTACGGGTGCAACAATTTCATCATAGTGCAATCCTTGCACTTGAGTGAAACCTTTTGCCACTAGTCGTGCCTTATAGATGTCTGGTTGTCCTTCTACGGAATGCTTTATCTTATAAAGCCATTTGCACTGAAGAGGCCGTACCTTATCAGACAAATCAACAAGATCTCATACGTCATTCTCATACATGGAGTCCATCTCGGATTGCATGGCTTCAAGCCATAGCTTAGAGTCGGAACAGGTCATGGCACCTTTATAGGTAGCGGGTTCGTTACTCTTTTTGAGTAAAACATCATCTCTCTCATTCTCCTCGACCATACCAATGTATCTGTCTGGAGGAATGGAGACTCTACCCGACCTCCTAGGTTCCATAGGGATGTTAACCGTAGCATAAGTTGAAGGAACCTCTTCCTCCATGGGTTTCTCGGTTGTTGGTTCTTGAATCTCCGACAAATCGAAGGTTCTATTACTTGACTTAATCTCGAGAAACTCTTTCTCTAAGAACTTCGCACTAGCCGCAACAAAAACTCGCTGTTCGGTAGGCGAATATAAGTAATGACCAAACATTCCTTTTGGATAACTAATAAAGTATGTCTTGACCGATCGCGGGCCGAGCTTATCCCCGTGTCTCCACTTGACATAAGCCTCGCAGCCCCAAACCCGAATAAAGGACAAGTTAGGGACCGTTCCCTTCCATAACTCATATGGAGCCTTGTCTATGGCTTTAGACGAACTTCGGTTAAGTATAAGAGCAGCTGACAAAAGAGCATAACCCCATAATGAATCAGGTACTACCGTGTGACTCATCATGGATCGAACCATATCAAGTAATGTTCGATTTCTCCGTTCGGACACACCATTTAATTGAGGTGTTCCAGGTGGAGTTAACTGTAATACTACACCACAGTCTTTAAGGTGTTGATCAAACTCATTTGAAAGATATTCGCCACCACGATCTGAACGAAGTGCTTTAATCTTTCTTCCCAGTTGGTTTTCAACCTTATTCTGGTATTCCTTGAACTTTTCAAAGGACTCACTTTTATGCTTCATTAAGTAGACATATCCGTATCTACTCAAATCATCCGTGAAAGTGATAAAATATCTATAGCCGTCTCTTGCGTTTATTGACATAGGTCCACATACATCAGTATGTATGAGTCCTAATAGGTCACTAGCGCGCATTCCAACACCTTTGAAGGAAATTCGAGTCATTTTACCGATAAGACATGATTCACACGTGCCAAATGATTCGTAATCAAATGGGGAGATAGTCCCATTGTCAATGAGCTTCTTTACACGTTTCTCATTTATGTGTCCCATACGGCAGTGCCATAGATAAGTTTGATCTTTGTCACCAACCTTTAATTTCTTACTATTCACATGCAATATTTCTGTGACACCCTCAAATATGCAGAAAGATAAACAAGTAATTTAATAAATAAAAGATGAGAATACGTTTCTAATAGGTTCACTTTAGTGAAAATCGGTAAATTTTAAAACCGGAACCTATCATTAAATATATTCATCATAACGAAGGTGTCTTAAAGAAGAAGGTTCATAACCAAAAATAAAATAATATTATACATAAGAATTATACAAGACGGGAGACATATCTCCCGTACAAATACGGAAATAAAAGAGTGTATAATAATATACAATCTAAGAACCGAATATAGGTCCAAGGTAAATACTTCGCTCGCTAGCTCGTCAATGTACCCAATGTATGCATCACAAACCTACCACCCGCATTAAATATACACACGGAAGCCACAGTCAGTGGGGAGTAACTCCGAGTTCTCCCAGCCACGAAATGTCGAGTTTAATAAAACATGAACAACATAAAAGCAATGTATATGGAAAATACAAAACCTTAACATATATGATATGCTTTTCATGTTATGAAACAATTAACTAACATATAACCTAGCATATGAAAGCTATCATGTGAATCCGATAATAAACTATAACACGAGGTAGGGAAGCTGGTATGCTAGCTCAGAGGTTACCCTGTAACATGGCCATGATACCCTCGACCCTAATCAACACGTAATCATGTGAATCAGTTAACAACCGGTAATCCAAACTCTATCAACCTTAGCCGGCTTGCATCTCACCTTCTAAGATTCATAGAATCATCAAACATGAAAGACCACTACGTCTACAAACAGGCATAAGTTCTTAGGACAGTCAATAGAAGACTTCTGTAACTCGAGTCTATACCACGAGGTAGGATATACTTAAATATTTAGGCTCAGCGGTCACGCTAATGACATGGCAAAAATACCAAGCACACATCTGGGCTCAGCGGTTACCTTTAAAACATGGCCCAGATCCAAAGCACATATCTTAGCTCAGAGGTTACCCTAATAACATGGCCAAGATACAACTCTACCCTAATCCTAGACTGCGCAGACCCAGAGAAGTGCGGAAAAACTTCGCACCCAAGACTCACCACATGAGTACCCCTAAGGAGATCAACCAAAGGGTTGGCTAGTACTTAAGCTGGCTCCATTCCCCAAAGTGGAAACAATGGCAGCCATGCCCCGACTTGGATATAAACCCACCAAGCCGGGACACAAAAGCTATCAAGCGGCAAACTCCGTATGCTCGTTAAAGATAGTATGGCCTATCAATGTCATGGTCCAAGCTACTCATTTAGAATTAGAATGGTCAAGAAGCCATATACTCATAATTCTCTATGGGTACTTAGTCAACACGACACATATCATAAAATCAAACAGTCACGGGAAAAACTTCCTATCATGTGACTAATTGCATAAATATCATATTCAACCATCATATCGCCTCATATCTACTAAGGCTCATTCATTCATTCATTAATTAAAACCTTACCTGAAGACCAATCCCCGACCCGAGTCCCGCGACGGGTCATCAGTCAAAACGGGGCTGACTAGATCTCAGTTTGACCAAACCCGTTTGGCCAAACCGGCTAGAAACAGAGTCTTAGCCATCGAGGCTTGAACATAAGAACATCATATTCATTTCATGTTATTTCATTCTATTTCTAACATGTGAATTATTAAAATCATACGAAAACCCGCTTGACTTAAAGGATCTCAAAATAAACTATAATCTCGTATTATAATTTCTAACATGTGAGAAATAATAATATATTGAAAACCTTTTAATTAAATAATTTATCTATTAAAATTTCCCACTTGCTAAATATTACAAAACACGATAAAATAACAATACTCAAAAACCGTCACAAGTCCAAGGGGACCCACGGTTCATTTTGGACCGGTTTTGGTTATCTTTTCTAAAAAACCGTTTCTTAATATTTCCCGCATGCTTAACATATTTAAAACCCATCAAAACAACAACAAAACAATCAAGTATCGACACAAACCACAAGGACCAAACACGGACCAACCAGACCGGGCTGGACCGGGTCTGAACCGGCCTGAACCGGCCTGGTTTGGCCTGGTTTTCCAGCCACCAAAACAGCCACCAAAACAGCCACCACCGGCCACCACCAACATCCACTCTAAATTATTTCTAACATGTTTTAATTATCAAACAATCATTTTAACAACCATCCATACCAAAAATCATGATTTATAAACAAATCATTCAAATATGTCAAGAACCAAAACATGTCATAAAAATTCCATACAACATACAAATCATTACTACTTATCATGCTATTAACAACAATCATAAATAACAATAATATGAACAAAACAAAAGGTATGTAACATTAATTCGTCGAGTAACTCGGAATCGTTACCTTAGCTAGTAAAATCAATTAGCACCAAAATAAGAAGTAAAGAAAAATAAGAAACCCGTCTTCTAATCTTCTCCTAAAATATACGAGTCACAAAACTCGTCTTCAAAATCTTCCCCTATAAGAAATGACAAGAAAAACATTATTAGAACTTAAAATATGAATTCCCATAATTAAAGTGTTGAAACGATTTTGTCGGAATTGGAAATAAAACGTACTTGAAGATGGAGAGCGAAGAGGAGATTCTAGAAATATAAGTTAGGACGGATTTAATTAAGAAATGAAGGTTTTATGATGATTTTGCTCAAGAACGACGAAGAACGACGAAGAACGACGAAGAACGACGAAGAACGATTAAAGAAAGTGTTAATTAGATCTTAATTTGATTTATTGTAAAATGAAAAGTTGTTAGTGAGTAAGTGTGAGAGGAGCCGTGTACATATAGAAGAAATATGGAGTCGGGTTTTGAAATTGTTGTCACGGGATTGACTCGGGTTTAATAATTATATTACGGTAATTAATTAGATATTATTCGGTTTTATAATAGTTTAATGAAATATCTAGATATTAATTAGATATTATGGTATTGTAAACAAAAGAAAGGAAAATATCTAGCTTAAGAGAGGAGAAAGAGACGTGAGAAAAGAAGAGAAATCGGGTCTGTTTTTAAGCGATTGCGGAATTTAAGTTGACAGACCGATAACGTTACAAATATCTTAGATATTATTATTAGTTTAATCATATTAATTAAAAGATCTAACATGAGTGGAAAATAGGTGACATGGGGCGTGTGACTCATGCAAGAGTCGGGTTCCGGGTTTGTTTTGGGACTTAAGTTGACTCGGAAATAGTTAAATGACGTTTGGGGTTAAATCATAAAAGTTATTCTTTAATTCCGAATAAATTCAAAATAATTATATTAAATTATCATAAATTCAAATAAATCTTAATAAAAATAAATTAAATTTATTATTTTTTTCAAAATAAAATTTCGGTCTTTAAATTTACGAGGTGAGTCGGAAAAGTCAACGAAAGTCAAAGTCGACTTAAAAGGCAAGAAAAAGTCAAAGATGACTTAAAGTCAAGAAAGGTAAATGCCGACTTAAAAAGTCAAGAAAGTCAAAGGCGACCTTTAAAAAGTCAAGAAAAGTCAAAGACGACTTAAAAGTCAAGAAAAGTCAAAGATGACTAAAAACGGGATTTTCATGAAATCTCCAGAAATTCCAAATACGAAAAATCGGAATTTCAAAATCGACTCGAAACAAATAAATTCATTTTAAAAACTTAGTTGACTGAAAGTATCCGTAAAATATTTTACATAGAAAAATAGGGTACTTTTCGGGTTGTTACAATCACCCCTCCGTTTAAAAAGTTTCGTCCTCGAAACTTAGAAGAAGGAATGTGACATATATGCAAGTCTATTTCAAAACTTTTAAAAATATACTTGTAATAAAAATACAGGGTCTTATCAATGGAACGGAAGGTTCTCGTCTGCAGTTAAGAACATCGACGTCCCAAGTCAAAGACTTTAAAAGATACATTTTCGCATCAATAAATGAGAAAACTAGTTATCGAACGTCTCCAATAACAAGTCTCAACACTCCTTGACGGTAAAATACTTGAAATTATAAAACATTTCCAAAAGCTTTTAGTTCAAAAATTTCATAGTAAAAGTAATAACTCTACTATCTATGCTTAAAATTTCTAACTAAAGCTTCTAATAATCTATTTAAAAAATGATATTCGATAGAAGGAACGGAATATTCGAAAGAATAAATCGAATAGAAAGAGAGAAGAAAGAAGGAGATTTGAAAGTTTTCTCAAGGATAGAATAGAAATAAGTAGACAATACCCGAACGTAGAGCGACTCGAACATCGAAATCACGAATCGAGATACTAAGAGATACGTCCACACGAATAAAAAGGACTAAAAATTGGAAGGATTGAAAGGTAGCGGATTGCCTAAGGATCAATTTGAGGGAAGAGCGAGGAATGAACCACAATACTATCTTTCATCTATAAAAATTCAAATGTCGATCGTAACTCGACAACACTAACTGCACCAGAATCTAGTCCTCAAGAGAGTGCAATATATTCTCAACATTTTCAATCATCAGATTCCTACAAAATATTTCATAAGCATGACACATCGAGTAACAACTCCCAATTATTCAAATTCAATTAAAATCTTCTAAGGTCCATCGATACGGTAAACTCCATAACTCACAACCCATGAAAGATTCATTACGAACTCTAATCTTCTTAGCTCCATCAAAACTCTTATTGGAAACTACCATCAAAATATTTATAATTAGGGAAACAAGACCGCTAACAACCAAAAGGTAAAAGAGGCTTACTATGAAATCCTTTGATCCAATTTATTCCAAAATTCATTATCCTAAGCTATTAACAATGAACTTTCTCATCTTCAAAAGTTAAAACACAAATCCTCAAAAGAGATTAGTCACCCAATCTCATTTCACTTAACTTTTGCCAATTATAGGGCAATGCGACCGTAAATCAATTTATTTAGCTCCTTCAAACTCTCAATACATCGGTTTTTTGCTTATGACAATATTCCTCAAGTTTGGTCATCCTAATCCAAAATTCCACAAGGTAATTATTCCCGTTAGGGTCCAACATTTAAAGACCACAATTTTCCAAGTAATACTTAAATAATCACTAAAATTCTTAACCACAACTACCAACTATCATTATGATTATTTTGATCCCCAAAACGATATTGCAACATTAAGCCAAACATCATCATTACATCCCAAGGTATTTTCATCATAGATTACATCATCGAACCTCGCTTATATCTATAATCCTCAAGTAATATGGTTTAACTTCCAACGAAACCTTACTACTTCAAACGAGTCCCCGATACCATAAGGTAAGATCATATATTTAAATCCAAGAACTATAGCCAAAAGCTTTTCCACCAAGCCTATACTCACAAACACTAATATTCCACATTATTCTAAGTTCTTCCGACTAAGTATAATATACCTCAAACAAATGGGTATGACATCCAACAAAATGTTACAAAAGGAAGGTAAGGATACCAATGGTAAGATGGAGGAACTATCAAGAGTAATTTCCAAGAGGCAAATAGGTTGGAAGAGAAAGAAGCACCTAGATAGAAGGAAGAGAGCATAAAACAATAAGGACGAGGGAATTCAAAGATAAAAAAGGAATACACTTCAATTAGGCTTGTAAATCTTCAAATCTTCGGTAGAGGATACTCCTTCTAGGTAACCCAGATCTCTTCTACACGAGGTCTAACCATCTTCATAAGAAACAAAACAAATTAAGTTACTCCTAACAATTAGCATAAACAAATAGACTACAACATAAATCCTAATCTACCCATCCTACCCTTCTATCTCACAAGTTTATGATTTATTAAGGTCAAGTTATTTATGCAAGGGTACACAAACGTGCGTCGGGAGCAAAAATGCTCTGATACCAACTGTGACACCCTCAAATTTGCGGAAAAATAAACAAGTAATTTAAATAAATAAAAGATGAGAATACGTTTCTAATAGGTTCACTTTAGTGAAAATCGGTAAATTTTAAAAACCGGAACCTACTATTAAATATATTCATCATAACAAAGGTGTCTTAAAGAAAACGGTTCATAACAAAAAGGAAATAATATTATACATAAAAATTGTCCAAAACGGGAGACATATCTCCCGTATAAATACGAAATAAAAGAGTGTATAATAATATACAATCCTAAAGAACCGAATATAGGTCCAAGGTAAATACTTCGCTCGCTAGCTCGTCAATGTACCCAATGTATGCATCACAAACCTGCCAACCGCATTAAATATAAACACGGAAGCCACAGTAAGTGGGGAGTAACTCCGAGTTCTCCCAGCCACGAAATGTCAAGTTTAATTAAACATGAATAACATAAAAGCAATGTATATGGAAAAATACAAAACCTTAACATATATGATATGCTTTTCATGTTATGAAACAATTAACTAACATATAACCTATCATGTGAAAGCTATCATGTGAATCCGTTATCAATCTATAACAAGAGGTAGGGAAGCTGGTATTGTAGCTCAGAGGTTACCTTTAAAACATGGCCATGATACCCTCGACCCTAATCAACACGTAATCATGTGAATCAGTTAACAACCGGTAATCCAAACTCTATCAACCTTAGCCGGCTTGCATCTCACCTTCTAAGATTCATAGAATCATCAAACATGAAAGACCAATACTTCTACAAACAGGCATAAGGTTCTTAGGACAGTCAATAGAAGACTTCTGTAACTCGAGTCTATACCACGAGGTAGGATATACTTAAATATTTAGGCTCAGCGGTCACGCTAATGACATGGCCAAAATACCAAGCACACATCTGGGATCAGCGGTTACCTTTAAAACATGGCCCAGATCCAAAGCACATATCTTAGCTCAGAGGTTACCCTAATAACATGGCCAAGATACAACTCTACCCTAATCCTAGACTGCGCAGACCCAGAGAAGTGCGGAAAAACTTCGCACCCAAGACTCATCACATGAGTACCCCTAAGGAGATCCACCAAAGGGTTGGCTAGTACTTAAGCTGACTCCATTCCCCAAAGTGGAAACAATGGCAGCCATGCCCCGACTTGGATATAAACCCACCAAGCCGGGACACAAAAGCTATCAAGCGGCAAACTCCGTATGCTCGTTAAAGATAGTATGGCCTATCAATGTCATGGTCCAAGATACTCATTTAGAATTAGAATGGTCAAGACGCCAGATACTCATAATTCTCTATGGGTACTTAGTCAACACGACATATATCATACAATTAAACAGTCACGGGAAAAACTTCCTATCATGTGACTAATTTCATATAAATCACATTCAAATATCATATCGCCTCATATCTACTAAGGCTCATTCATTCATTCATTAATTAAAACCTTACCTGAAGACAAATCCCCGACCCGAGTCCCGCGACGGGTCATCAGTCAAAACGGGGCTGACTAGATCTTAGTTTGACCAAACCCGTTTGGTCAAACCGGCTAGAAACAGAGTCTTTACCAATTAGACTTGAACATAAAAATCATCATATTCATTACATGTTTATTTTATTAAAACTTCTAACATGTGAAATATTAACTCTTACGAAAAACCCGCTCGACTTAAAGGATATTAAATTTAACTATAATCTCGTATTATAATTTCTAACATGTGAGGAATTATAATATTATGAAAAATACTTTTACTTAAATAATTTACTTATTAAAATTTCCCACTTGCTAAATATTACAAAACACGATAAAATAACAATACTCTAAAACCGTCACAAGTCCAAGGGGACCCACGGTTCAGTTTGGACCGGTTTTGGTCATCTTTTCTAAAAACCGTTTCTTAATATTTCCCGCATGCTTAACATATTTAAAACCCATCAAAACAACAACAAAACAATCAAGTATCGACAAAAACCCAAAGACCAAAACACGGACCAACCAGACCGGGCTGGACCGGGTCTGAACCGGCCTGAACCGGCCTGGTTTGGCCCGGTTTTCCAGCCACCAAAACAGCCACCAAAACAGCCACCAAAACAGCCACCACCGGCCACCACCAACATCCATTCTAAATTATTTCTAACATGTTTTTAATTATCAAACAATCATTTTAACAACCATCCATACCAAAAATCATGATTATAAACAAATCATTCAAATATGTCAAGAACCAAAACATGTCATAAAAATTCCATACATCATACAAATCATTACTACTTATCATGCTATTACCAACAATCATAAATAACAATAATATGAACAAAACAAAAGGTATGTAACATTAATTCGTCGAGTAACTCGGAATCGTTACCTTAGCTAGTAAAATCAATTAGCACCAAAATAAGAAGTACAGAAAAACCCGTCTACTAATCTTCTCCTAATATATACGAGTCACCAAACTCGTCTTCAAAATCTTCCCCTATAAGAAATGACAAGAATAATATTATTAGAATTAAAACTTGATTTTCCATAATTAAAGTGTTGAAAACGATTTTGTCGGAATTGAAAATAAACCGTACTTGAAGATGGAGAGCGAAGAGGAGATTCTAGAAATATAAGTTAGGACGGATTTGAATAAGAAATGAAGGTTTTATGATGATTTTGCTCAAGAACGACGAAGAACGACGAAGAACGATGAAGAACGATTAAAGAAAGTGTTAATTAGATCTTAATTTGATTTATTGTAAAATGAAAAGTTGTTAGTGAGTAAGTGTGAGAGGAGCCGTGTACATATAGAAGAAATATGGAGTCGGGTTTTGAAATTGTTGTTACGGGATTGACTCGGGTTTAATAATTATATTACGGTAATTAATTAGATATTATTCGGTTTTATAATAGTTTAATGAAATATCTAGATATTAATTAGATATTATGTTATTGTAAACAAAAGAAAATAAAATATCTAGCTTAAGAGAGGAGAAAGAGACGTGAGAAAAGAAGAGAAATCGGGTCTGTTTTTAAGCGATTGCGGAATTTAAGTTGACAGACCGATAAAGTTACAAATATCTTAGATATTATTATTAGTTTAATCATATTAATTAAAAGATCTAACATGAGTGGAAAATAGGTGACATGGGGCGTGTGACTCATGCAAGAGTCGGGTTCCGGGTTTGTTTCGGGACTTAAGTTGACTCGCGAATAGTTAAATGACGTTTGGGGTTAAATCATAAAAGTTATTCTTTAATTCCGAATAAATTCAATATAATTATATTAAATTATCATAAATTCAAATAAATCTTAATAAAAATAAATTAAATTTATTATTTTTCAAATATAATTTCGGTCTTTAAAATTACGAGGTGAGTCTGGAAAAGTCAACGAAAGTCAAAGTCGACTTAAAAGTCAAGAAAAGTCAAAGATGACTTAAAAGTCAAGAAAAGTAAATGACGACTTAAAAAGTCAAGAAAAGTCAAAGGCGACTTAAAAAGTCAAGAAAAGTCAAAGACGACTTAAAAGTCAAGAAAAGTCAAAGATGACTAAAAACGGGATTTTCATGAAATCTCTCAGAAATTCCAAATACGAACTCGGAATTTCAAAATACGACTCGAAACAATAAATTCTATTTTAAAACTTAAGTTTGCTGAAAAGTATCCCTAAAATATTTTTACTAGAAAAATAGGGTACTTTTCGGGTTGTTACACTTAACATCACACGTGACGATGCTTGGGCTAAGTTCATAAGCTCCAAGTTATTTGCGAAGGTTGTGGAGGCGGGGACTCGAGATGAGTTTAATGTGGCTTGGGAGAAATTGTGTAAGTCGTGGCCCGCGGTAGGTGCTTATATTCAGAGTACTTGGATGCCACACCATGAGAAATGGTGCAAATTTAGGACAAACATATTGACACATTTCGGGTATACTACTACCTCCTCGGTTGAGTCGGCCCATGCAAATTTGAAGAAGTGGTTGAATAGTGCCAAACTCGTATTCGATAGCATTTGGAGTCGTTTTCATTCTTTGATGGAAACGCAACACGTGGAGATCCGTCACTTGTTAGAGTTATCAAGATCGAAACAGCTCACGGGAATTGCTCGGTTATTCTCGAGATTAAGTTGTAAACTCTCCAAGAAAGCCATTATTGTCCTACGAGAAGAATTTGAAAGAGGCGCCAAGATGACTGAAGATCGCCTTGAACATGATTGTGGGTGTGTCCTCAAGAACACGCATGGTTTGTTATGTGCTTGTGCATTACATCGTCTATCGGATCGTGGTTCTCGAGTCCCACTTGATGTGTTACATGAGTTTTGGAGGAAGTTGGAGTACGATGGAAATGAAGCAATGCCGTCCACTGACGACGATCAACTTGAAAAGTTATTTGATGAAATTCGAGATTGTGATCCGAGTATGAGGTCGTCCATGTATGACGCTCTTTAATCTCAGCTACATCCCGAGGAGGAGGATGTGGATGAGCTAGCGGTGATTGAGAACCCTAGAGGACGTCCAAAGAAGGCAACTCGGCAAGACCCATCCGCGGTTGAGCATGCACGGAGGCGGAATAGCAAAGGTAAAACTCCATCTACTACTACCGGTACCACTCCGTCTACTACCACCGGCACCACTCCGTCGGTTGATGCCATGTCCACTAGCACGGGTAATTTTTCCACTTCATTCTCTGCACCTTTAGAGTTAAACTATGTTGTAGGTGATTGGAGGACCTTCCATATGTCTGCTTTCTTGCCACCGTGGTTTAAGGAGAACCTCGAAGCTTGGTATGATCCTCGCGGCGATGGTCATTGTGGTTACCGAGTAATCTCGCACGCTTTAAGGGGTGATCAGGATCACTTTACGATGGCAAGAGTAGAGTTACTTAGAGAAATACAGAGCTCCGTCACATATCGTGATGAGATTTATGGTCGCGATAAATACGATCAAGAAGTTCGTAGGATTAGTTTTTGGGGGCAAGAACCATGCGCCGAAGAGCATTGGATGGACGTTTTAGATCTATATGGTTTTGCGACGACATATAATTGGGTGATATGTGTGGTTTCTTCATTTCTCAGTCATGGAGTACGACATTGGGGTACGAGTTATACTTACATGCCTTTGCGAGCCCAACAGGGTAGACGTCCTGCACCAATTTGGCCTCGTCCCTTATTAGTAATATTTTTTTTAGAATTCTTTTTTTTTTGTAATTTGTCCTCATTCATTTTTATCTTTTTAAAATATATAAAAAAAAGTCCACACAAACATTTAAAAAAATTACATAATCCGAAACAAAACATAATCCATGGACTCTAATCCTTGTCACTGTCTACGAAACAAAACTGATGGCCTTCCGAAGTAGCCACAAACAAAGAAAAGAGGATCAACCAAATTACAGTCATCGCTCTCCACCTTGCAAGCATCACCATCCACTCGGATACCTAAGATTTGTGCAACATCGTGAAGAAGTATGGTAATCTCTCCGAATGGCATGTGAAAACTGTTGGTGTCCGGTTGCCACCTCTCAAAGAAAGAAGAAATAAGAGGCATGTTCAAGTGCTCAGCCATGCACCCACGAAGGTGCCAAAGACCAGTAGCCCCGACAATCCCCATAGCCCCTTTAGGTAGTTTCCATTTATTCAACACCTTCATCTTACCGAATCGGTGGTAACCCGTCAATACCGGACGTCCACCATCTTTAGGAGTGTCCCACAATTTCCGGGCAATGTGACCTCCAAAGCTAGGAATAACATGAGATACCAGTGGTCCACCAGGGACAGGATCTGTAATTATCCAAGAGGTGTCCTTGCCTGACTTCTTTTTCTTTGGTGCCACTACGCTACTAGAACTGTCTTCTGAAGCCCGTCCCCAACGACCCTTCTCCACCCGTCTTACCTTCAAGCGTGAGCCACAAGACTCATGCGACCCATCTTGCTCCACCTCCTCCACAACCTCCTCCACAACTCGATCCGCCTTCGCAAAGTCATCATCATTCCACGAATGAATACTACCCTCCTCAACTACCGAAGCTACCTCACTCACAATCGGGTTCGTCTTCCGACCACGTGCTGATGCGGTGACATCTCGGTTATCAACTCGACTAGTAAATAACCCCTTTCCTTTACCGGCCATCTGATCACAAATAAACATTAAAATTAGGGAATTTACATATATTAACTTATTTTAAAGATATTTAAGTTCTTTTTTTAAACAATAGCGGAATGACGGAAATTATATCTTCATTTAACAATATTATTAGCTTACGGAAAGATACGGAATGACGGAAATTATATCTTTTTTAAACAACAGTGACAACATTTTTCTCCGGGGAGACGGGAATTTAGCTCACGAAATTTTGACGAAAGTAATTTCCGGAGAAAATAATTAATATTCATAAAAGACGACATTAGCTCACGGAATTTTGACAATTATATTTTTAAAAAACAACACCGACGAATATAGCTTACGAAAAGACGGAGATTATATTTTTTAAAAACAATAACGACGAATTTATCTTACGGAAACACGGAAAAATTGAAAAAAAAAAGTATCGGCTTTGAACCCTAAACCCTAAACTATAACAACGGTAATATGCTCGTTATTGTAAAAAAAACTTCCGTCTTTCCGGAGAAAATAATTAATATTCATAAAAGACGACATTAGCTCACGGAATTTTGACGATTATATTTTTAAAAAACAACACCGACGAATATAGCTTACGAAAAGACGGAGATTATATTTTTTAAAAACAATAACGACGAATTTATCTTACGGAAACACGGAAAAATTGAAAAAAAAAAAGTATCGGCTTTGAACCCTAAACCCTAAACTATAACAACGGTAATATGCTCGTTATTGTAAAAAAAAATTTCCGTCTTTCCGGAGAAAATAGTTAATATTCATAAAAGACGACATTAGCTCACGGAATTTTGACGATTATATTTTTTAAAAACAACACCGACGAATTTAGCTTACGAAAAGACGGAGATTATATTTTTTTTAAAAAAATAACGACGAATTTAGCTTACGGAAAGACGGAAAAATTGAAAAAAAAAAAAAAAGTATCGGCTTTGAACTGGGCGTGGAACATTCACGTCCAGACCTAGGTCCAGGTGTGAAGGTTTCACGTCCAGACCTAGGTCCAGGCGTGACGGTTTCACGTCCAGACGTAGGACTGGGCGTGGAACATTCACGTCCAATCCTAGGTCTGGACGTGAAACCTTCACGCCTGGACCTAGGTCTGGACATGAATGTTCCACGTCCAATTCAGCAGCCGTCACTTTTTTTTTTTTTTTTTTTTTTTTTTTTTCAATTTTTCCGTCATACATGGCTATGGTTCGGGGGATCGATCTATACCGTTCTAACAATAATTAAAACTACGATAAATCTAAATCTCCTAACAAATTACAAAAACAAAAACAAAATTCAAGTAAGCAAGAGCACTTACATTGTCGAATCGTTGAACTTGGTGGCGGAATTGTCGGAATTGAAGCGGTGGTGTTGGAAGTGAAACGATGATGACGGAAAAAAATATATTTCAAACACGGTTTTTAAATTTTTGGTGAGCGATTTTTTGTTTTGGGAATTATATGAAAAGAGTTGGTTTTGAGTTATAAAGGGAAAGTTAGAAGGAGGGGCGTTTTAGGTAATTCATTATTTTTTGTCGACGTTATTTAGTAATTTGTCGACGTCAAATAGTAGGTTGGTAATTAAACAGCCCAAGTGAGAGTAGCTGGCTCGTTTGGTAAATTTTATTCGGTTTGGCCCGACCCATGTTCCACCCATTCCCCCAATAATCCGCTCTTAATCCAACACAATGATGTTTCTGCCTACAGGTGGCAATCTGGTCAGTCGGGTCAGGTTCGAGTCAGATCGCGTCAGCTTGCCCTTTTGAGTCGAGTCGAGTCGGGTTGGGTTCAGGTTGTTATTGGGCAGGGTCATTTCGTGTCAAATGATGTGTCAGGTCGGGTTTGAGTCGGCTTATTATCGAGTCCGGTTGATTTATCACATTACTTCAATTTTTTACCATTAAATTAGTTTTTAACAATTATTTGGTTTTGTTATTTCATAATTAACGTATCAAATCTAAAAGCTAAATCACTTTTATATTAATCAATATTAAGCTTAATAATATGCAGGTCATCAATTTAATTGGGTTGGGTCAAAATCGGATCGAGTTTGCTCGGGTTCGGGTAGTGTTAGACTTGTCAACTCTATTTCTACCACGAGTTAAACGTAAAGATGAAGGTCTAAACTTTTAAATAAAATCAATTAAAGCCTTAAAACTCATTTATCCGGTTAATCACCTACACTTTTATATTTTATAATGTAGGGTTTTATACTTCCTCCCCCGACCTTTTATTTACCTTTATTTTTGACACAAAGACTAATGAAAGAGTAAAGTTCATTTTAAGATTCTACATAGTGGATGATAAGTTGTCAAGTGAAAACCTTATGAATATAGAATGGTAAAAAAAAATGAGACACCCTATAACGTAAAATGGTAAACAAATGACCGGAACAAATGAAGTAATTAATTTATGGCAAAAAATATGGTACGCCTATTGTATTTACAGCCACGGCTATTGTTACATTTTTAATCGCCGTCTTTCACTTATGCATTGTTTAGTTACTCACTAGAATACAACTCCGTAGGAATATCGAATTCATGAGAATTAAGTTCCCACATGAAATTCGTGGCAATTTAGCTATAGCAAATCCGTTTCGTTGCCTACATAGGAGTTCAATTTACACATGAGTTTGCAACTATCTAGGGATCTATGTAATCCAACTCCTCTATCATGAGGGAGTTCGAAATCATGTGATTTGGAAACTCCTACACTTTGCGAAAGAGAAGGTTAACCAAACAACCTTCAATTTCGCCATTTATGGAATTTCTATTTTCCTACATTTTGTAGGGTAATCAAACGACGCCTTATTTTTCTTATCTTCCTTTACGTTATTTTCCACCATATTCCATGAATCATATCCATAGCAGCCACCATTAAACTTGCCATTCGACATGCACCACTACTTATCTGAGTCAGGAGTGGTTGTTGACCACTGGCGACCAACGTTGACAGGCGTTAACCTGCACTGAAGCGCTGTTGTTGACCTACTTTGGCCGACAGTCAATCGTCAGCGTTGACTATTCTGTCATTGACTTTTGTGTGATTGGGTAGATTGTGTGTAATATTAAACCTTTAAGATGATAATAAACTAGTTTTAAACCCGTGCAAAATTGCACGGGCATGTCGTGTTTGTATGTTATCGCCGCTTAAGTTAACTGGATGGATGAAGAATATTGATAATAATGTAAATAGCAAAGTAGAACGTGTTACAAAATTCAATAAACGTACATAATTATAGAAATAAGTGAAACAACAACATTAAACCTACAAATATTCGAAAATTTCATGATATACAACATTAGTTGTTGTATTGGATATACTCTTATTACTATCAAAAATAAGAAGTTTCAAGCCCGCTCTTCTAGTAACTCTAGAAATTGCAACATAAAGTTGCCCATGACTAAAGACCGGTCTTGGAAGGTATATGCTCACCTGGGATAAAGATTGTCCTTGACAATGTCGTATATGGAGGCGATGACGTGAGGTCGTTAGTTACATTAAATGATGATAATGTCATGGAGTTTTGTGCATGGGCGCTTCTGCTATTTACATGACTTGAAAGTCGGGAACCTGAAAAATAGAAACAATTTAGAGTAAGATGTTGGAAAATATTTACGCACAAGTGTGAGGTGTTGACATATTTTTATGTAACTTTCTAATACACAATACATTAATTGGTAGAAGCATGAGAAAGCAAAATACCGTGTGTAATGTCTGAGAGTGGAGAACGGGAATTCAACATTGGATGTTCATGCCTTTCACCATTCATTTGTCTTCTTTGTTGCCTTGATTCAACTATACATAAAAATATGGTAAGATTTGATTTAATGTAAATCTTTCAAATTAATAATAAAAAAAATTATCTACCTCATACTTGAAATTATGAATCAATTATGATAAGACTTGATTTACGTCGTTATTCCTAGAAAAGATATAAAAATTATCTCATATTCGTCCTTACCAAAATTCATTATTTATATATACATGTTATTGTTCTTTTTTTTTTTTGCTAATTTACAGTATATATTGTGTGAGACGCTCACATCATGTTCAAAAAAAATACTTATTTATTAATATTAAATATATAAGAGTTTAGAAAAAATGATCGTCTCATAGTATAACTCCGTCTTAATCTAAAACCATTCTATAAAAAAAAATGTGCCCCTATAAATAGAAATGGGCCAACTATCCACCAACCATATCAAAATCCACTGATTTACAACTCCATATTTACATATCCTAAAGCCCAACCAAACAATACCCAAACGACCAAAGATCAGCCCTAAACCCTAATCCGGCCTAAATGACTAATACGGCCCAATGACTAATCCGGCCCAAAGACCACCTCAGTTCATTTCCGCGCCTATAAAAGCAGCCCTAAACCCTAATTCCATTCATTTTCATGCCTCCCCTCCCTCTCTCTACAATACCCTCTCTCTCTCTAAACCAGCCGCCCTACTAACCCTAAATCTGTCGCCTCCTCTTCTACAACCTAAATCCGCCTTCTCCTATTCTTCTACCTTAATCCGCCGCCTCTCTATTCTATAACATAATTCCGCCTCTCTATTATATAACATTGTATAATCATCAAAAACATACATATCCATATATCGTACTTTCATTAATTTGAGAAGAAATTAGTACTTGCTCGTCGAGGAAATGAAGATTCGGTCGCCATTTTTATATAAAGTTGTGAATGAAGATGTGAAAGGCTATGTAGGTAATAAAATGTCATTTTTTTCGAGTTTAATTAAATGCATGTAGTTTAAATTTGTCCCATTAATTTACGGTAACGATTCTGCAAATTTCCGACATTAATTTGTTGTTTCCGACATTAATTTGAGAAGAAATGAATTTGTTGTTTCGGACATAAATTTCCGACATTAATTTCCGACATTAATAACGTATTTCATTATTAAGATTTATATATTGAGTATTTGTATTTCATTATTAAGATATGGTTCATCCTTAATAATATGATTTATTCAAGTTTTTTATCATTTGATTCAGATTTTATTTCATAAAATATAAAATATTATAGAAAATGAGATTTTAAAACAATTTTATTAAGACTGATTTTATGTTATGATTTATTAAGATTTTAAAATAATATAGAAATTCGGATTTAAGCTGTAAATTATTGTTTTCATAAATTAATTGTAATAAACAAATCATCGTAATAATAATAAAATCCCAGATCTAGAAATTCGGATTTATTTAAATGTAAAAACCCTTGACCCGACCCATAAGGACATGACCCGACCCATAAGGACATGACCCGACCCATATGGGTATGACCTGACCCTACCCATATGGGTCTGACCTGACCAGACCCATATGGGTCTGACGTGACCCGACCCATATGGGCCTGACATGACCCGACCCATATGGGTCTGATATGACCCGACCCATATAGGCCTGACATGTCCCGACCCGACTTGACTATACTTTTCTTACCAGAATTAATCACTTAAAAAGCATGTCATCTTTGGTGTAGTGTTTAAAACAATTGTGTAACGATGCTGTTTTTGTCGATAATTGACTACCCTTAAATTTATCGTCATGTTTTCAAATTATATCATATCATTTTATCTAAGCGGTTAATTGTTTGAACTAATTTTCAATCCCATCCATATGCAGGCAATGAAAGCAATACGGAACTCAAAGTTAAGTAATTTGTTAGATTTGTTATCTTTTTTTCACATTTTGTTGGTCAAGATTTCCTTGGTAAGCGATTTTAATCAATTTTTTCATATTCACAGGATATGGATGGTGGAGAAGCGTGTATTATAATTTGACAGCAATTGGTTCCAAACATAAGTTAAGTAAAGCACATACCATTTTCTTGTTGGCGGCCATTCTGCTTTCTCTTATTTTCCGTTGATTTTGAAGTTGAAGATGACTCTTTATCCATTGCCAATTTGAATGTTTGTTTATGATTTGAGAATTTGTATATTTTACTTGGAGTAAGATATAGAGGTTTTTGAACTGTGTATGGTACTTGCTGCAGTGCTATTAAGTATGAGCAACCACTATATTTAACTGCTTACTTGCTCCACTACCTTTAATTGGTTACTTGCAAATAAACATAAACTGCTTACTTAAAACAATATCTCTAATTGCCCCTTAAATTGGTTATCTACCTTTTATTTTTACCAAATTACTAACAGCATAACCTTCCTGTTGGGCTAATATTTAAGGTCATACTTCAGATTAATATATTGGTCAATCGTATCGTTTATCTTATACATGCAAATCGTATTTTATTTTTGTGATCAAAATGAAGCTACTGCGTACTTTCGTTCTTCTTTAGTGCATCATTGATCAAGTAATAACTCTTGAATAAAATGCTTGTTTAATTCGTGTTTCGTTATTTTGCATTACATAAAATTTGTGGATTCCATGCCTTTTTGTGGAATCATGGTTTCTTTATGATTAATTTCGTTAGTTAATAACAAAAGATAGTGATTTCCTTGATTTAGAATCGACAATTTTTTTATGTATCTCATGGGATCCAAATCACAGCATCATTTTCTTAACTTAATCATTGACTGCTTAAAATAAATTTTTTTGTTGGGTAGGGAATTATTTTTTTTCATGATACTGCTTTTGCATAAGGAGTTTTCTTGAGATTGCTTTTCCTTGAAATTGCACATAAGTAGCAACCAATCTGATAGTATTATAAACGTTTCTGAGATCCTTCATTTACATTATGTTCCAATTGATGTATCTAAACTATTTGACTAAATACTAATACAACTGTTTATCTATGATAAAACTCTACTGTCTCTACTCCTGTATTGCTTCTGCCACACTTGTAGTCCCTTAGTTTGATTTTGTTGAGCTAATGACCTGCATTTCAATTCTATAAAAAAGATTGATACATTCAAGGTAGATTCACATAGTAAATATTAGTTCAATTGCAAACAAACATGAAAAAATGAAAAGTAGTCTAAAACCCAAATATCCAAACAAACATGAAAAAAGAACATCATCTCATAATGGACGTACTAATAAAATGTTAGAAATTTTCTTCTTAAAAGTTCATTTTTTGCTTCCTAATCCTGACCAATTCCTTCTTTGTTGCAGAAGATTTGTCAGAAATTTCAGCTATTTCAGGTTTGTGTGGAGTGTCCTCTTCTGAATTTGGTGAAATACCATCCTCCGTGATCTCTCTCATTTTGTCCTGCATTTTACCACCTTGAAAATGAAAAATAATTGAAATAATAATAGCCAAATGGTTTAAGAAAATAATGAGACATTAATCACTACCATAATTGAGTCTGTTTTGCTGGTTGTTCCACTTGATATTGATAGTTGCACTGATTTTTCCTGTTGTTGATATAACAAAGTTGTTAAGCTGAGTAGTATTAATTTGGAGTCGGAAAAAGTTGAGCCAAGTTCAGATATGTTAGCCTTATTGTAGCCTTATTGTACCTTTGTGGAATCATCATGCATTTCTTCCCACTTTTTTATTGTTCTTGCATCACAGGAAAGGTTTATTACACCATAGGTTGTTGATTTATGCTCTATGTTGTACAATTTTGTGACTCTAATCTTGACAATGAACTCTTTCTCGAGAAATGTACGGAAATATGGTGGTGGGGTGCAATTATACATCTGAAAACAAGCATAAAATAAAAGTGAATAAAAGTAAAAGAAAAAGGTAAGTGAAAAATTTGGAAACATTTTCAGTTAAATAATTACCTCATCTGCTTCAAGTATTTATTGGGCTGTTTTTCCAAGTAACTCATGCATGAGGTCATCCCATATGATAAATTTAGATAAGTTGACTCATTTGTATGTAACGTAAAATTTCACTTGGAATCTGTAAAAATACACAACTTTGTAATTTACTACTTAATGTGAGAGAGATCGTGTAATAGTTATGTGATTGTTGTACCTTGGGATTGCGGATTTCATACCAATGCCTTTGAATTCGCAAGACTGTCCATTTGCTTTGTCTTTGTCACAATACTATAATCCATCAGCATTTTGTTTGACCTTTGATCTACAATCTTGCATGAGTTGTAAAACCAAGAATATGATGTATCAAGTTCCTCAAAGTAGGCCTTGACAACATAAGATCCTGGTTTTGTTATCTTTTCAATTTCCTCCAATGACTTGATGTTTGCACTTGCCAAAATTTGTGGATGAAATGAATTGTCATCATTGTCGTCATTTCCAGTACTACTTGTAAAACACCAGCATTAAATGAAATTAAAATGGATCTTAAATTTGAATTTTTTAATTGTAACATTTATATAATTAAATAGGGAAAAATGTTCTATTACTTGTTATTGAATTCATGGACTCGGCTGATATCCGGGTTGACCAAGACCTTTGTAGCCCCCCAAGTTGTTGTTAAGCTTATCTCACCTAAAAAAATTGTAAAGTGAATTTTTTTTTAGTTGCGTATCATTTGCTTTGATGTATATATAATTTATTTCATTTCATATGATATATATTACCTTCATAAACTGAAACCTTCACATGCATAAGTAGCAGAATAGGTTTCCTTTGATTTTGAAATTCTGCTTCAATTGCTGATACTTGATCCACATAATCTCCGAAAATAGTGCAACATATGGTTTGATGCCTTCATAGCAAACAACATTTTATTTCGTTAGACTTACATAAATAATTTCCTTGCATAAAAGTCAATTTATTGTTAACAGTTTTTATATAACTTACTCGGTGTTTTCTAGCACAATTGTCCTCCTTTTCTTATCATCCCTTGTTTTGATAGGATATACATGTACAAGTTTTCCCACAACATCTGGACATAACATATGACTGATTATCCGGTTATTTAATGTTAACTTTAGCCATAAATAAATTGTTAGAAACTCACCAATATAAAGACGGGAGGGAACTGTTCCTTTAAATATCTCATCGAAAGTAGCGAAGAAATAAATCACCCTCGGTATTGATGATGTAGTAATCAGTACAATCGTTGTACTATATTCCAACCATATTTTGAACTTGTGGAATGTTGTCATATCGTATCCACATCTATTTGATGACGTGCTGAATTTTTTGATGATGTATGTCTCACCTTCATGTAACTTCTCCAAGAAAACTTTTATCAAGCTCTTTTTTATTGTTGCTTGAATAGTATCCTCCAAGTGACCAAAAAAGGTAGTATGAATTATACTGAGTTTATTTACATATTTGGCAGAATTGAAGTGATAACAAAGAGTTTGTTTACTTACATTTTTATCAATGAGGATGAGTTCCGCCCCTAGCAATTCCTTTGGCTCATCATCTGTCTTCTTGCACCACATTCTCATTATTCTGACTGTTATTTGTTCGGTTCTACGCGTGTTGTTATTGATTGAAGAAATTGGTATGCTATGATTTAGTGCCATTGGGAATCGTGTTTTTTTGCTGGGAAATTGAATGTGTGGTATTAGCCTTACATCAACTGGGCTTTATAAGGAACCAGAATAGCAGTTGTGATAATAACTGCTGAACATAATGGGTAATCCACTACCCATGTACTTCTGCAGTTAAATTCTGTAACTGTTGAACTTGGAACTGTTCAACCAATGGACCTAACTGGTTCAGAATTGGACCTCAAATTTTCGGCCCAATTAGAAGTCTGACATAGTATGATTATTTTTGGGAATTGGGCTAAAAATAATAAGCATATTTAAGTGCTATTCTAATGAAGAATTGCTTGTTGAAGAGGATAGTAGATGGTAGCCATTGATTATGCCACCTTCGGTAAGGGAACGAAGGCAAATTAATGTCGTTGCTCTATTTACTTCTCCAAGCCAGTCTCGATGATGATTTGCTACTTCATAAAATCTGAGAGACTTTATTTAATAATTATTATGCCTTTTTTTAATGAATGGTTATGTCTCAATCACTTTTTTGTGATAGATGGTAGCCTTAGATTATGCGACCTTCCGTAAGGGAACGGAAGCAAATTATTTACGTTGCCCTATTTACTTTTCCAAGCCACGTCTCAATGATATTTGCACTTCATAAATTTGAGAGACTTTATTTAATAATTATTATGCCTTTTTTTTTAATATATATTGTTACGTGTCAATCGCGTTATTACGTGTCAACAACATTTTTGTGATAGTTTATTTAATTTTTTATCTTTACGTCTCTTTCATTTTTGTTAAAATTATTTTCTGTATAAGTTAGTGTAATTTTGTAATTATAATGGTCAACGGTTGTAAAAATTGTACTTTTGTTTTTGCATTATCTTGATGACCAATGTGTAATTATTATAAATATCGTGAAACTGTACTTCCGTAAGTGTATTATCCACATGGCTTCATATAATGTGTTTTCGATATCAACAATCAAAAATTCTATAACATATCGATATTAGATTTAAAATTTAGCTGAGAGAATTACATCGGAATCAAATACAAATTTTGTCGTATAAAACGTAATTGTATAAAAATTGTGTAAAAAAAAATATGGATATATGATTGGTAATAATCAATAATCAATTTAATTGTTTGAGTACACATTAATTCGAATTTTGCAAATAAATGTTGTATTTAATGGTGGGGTATACCGTATACGTGGGGTCCACTGGAAAAAAAATATGGCATGCTGACGTGGGTGCAGGAAATGGCTTGAAATGTTTGACTTTTAATAACAGTAGGATTTTGGTCATTAGATCAAAAATGAACGGTGGGAATTAGTTCTCATTAATCTCACTTAAGCACCGTTCTCACCAGAACTCTACCCTTATATTTACTATTCTTAATTATATATTATATATTAATTATATTACTATTATTATATTATAACTATTTTATTACATAATATTTGGCATGTTTGGTAAAATTGCTATTTTGTATGGTATATCTTGATTTTATTTTTGGATGTAAAATAACACTATCTCATTGTGCAACATACCTCCTCTTAAATATTATATATTAATTATATTACTCCTCATTATGATGACAAGAGTGGATGTCAAAAGTATCACAAATTCTCATTTAAGATGGGTATTATTCGTCTTAAATTTAAGATATGTCAGATATATACCAAATCACCCCACTTATTACTTAGGATTAGGAAATATCAAAAGTTTTGTTTTGATTACCACCATGTAGTAGTATTTGATATGTCTTAAGTTTAAAACAGATAATGTCACTCTTAAGCAAGACCACAAATAGTATTATACATCTAGTTGTATAATAGCATTGTACAATCAATGTGTATTTAATCGAACTTATGTGTATTTTTCTAAGCTTGCTTTAAGTTTAATTTTTTTTAGTGCGCTCATAAACTTTCAACAAATCTCAAAAACTTTATTATACAACTCATAAATTACAAGCTAGTTATACTACACCTGTATAGTCTATAAATTGAAGCAAGACTTGCTCCAAAAGTATATACTTGTGATTACTTACTGACTTACTGTGCTCAACCATTTTATTTACCACAACTTCACCATTTTATATCAACACAAATTCTCATTTGTGACAGACCGATCCGTCGCAAGCTTGCGACAGGTCAAATTCCCATCACAAAGAGCAAGTGGGTGCAAATGGAGCCCCCCACTTGCCTTGCCACTTGCTCTTTGTGAGAGGGATTTGACCCGTCGCAAGATTGCGACGGGTCGCCTCGTCACAAGCAAGAGTTATTGTTAGTCAAGCACAAATTCTCATTTGTGACGGGCATATCCGTCGAAAGCTTGCGACGGGTCAAATACTACCCATGTGGGGCAGATAAGACAAAAGCAGAGTGCCTTGGGTGTAGCATTCTATTTTGTCTTATCTACCCACATGGGTAGTATTTGACCCGTCGCAAACTTGTGACGGATATAGCCGTCACTAGTGAGACTTGTTGTTGGTCAAGCCGCCATATATGAAAGTTCATAGAATACTAAAGTAACGCTCATCTTGTGTCCATAAACACCCACAAGCAACTAAGAACATAGTAAAATGGAGGGAATTTCGTCACACCATTTTACGGTAAAAACGAATATGTAGTTATTGTTCAAGGAAGTGTGGGTAAGTGATGGGGTAGTACTAAGTATTAACTAAACATTTTGTGTCATAAAGGAAAGAGGAGCCAAAATGGAAATCATCAAGATTAGAATGAAATGGAGGAAGTATGAAACAATCGGACCGTCAATTGTAACCAAAATTTCTGTCGAATGTTGACAAAAAAACTAAATTAATAGTACCTAACTATTCCAGGAAAGGAGGAAGATTCGGGAATTGTACTAAATTACTAACAAACAATAAGACTCTCCTCAATATCGCCTTGTTTTGCTTTGCGGTGTCCCATTTTTAGCTTGTCGGGAACCCTTACAATTCTCTTTTCTTGCTTTCGAGAAAGTTGGCTGTTTGCCGTAACAATTTTTTTTTTTTTAAAAAAAAGGTTCTCAGGAATTTTGTTTCTTTGGACAATCAGAAGAAATGTGACCGCGTTCACCACAGTCGTAGCAGGTCCTCCTCTTAAGCTTCCCTGAGCTAACACCGCTCTTATTCTCTATTGGTGCTGGTGCTGGTGCTGGTGCTGGTGCTGGTGCTGGTGCTGGTGTTGGTATTGGTGCTGGTGGTACAACTTCGATAACTCCATTGTCATTGTCAGGTTTTACAGCTGAGTTAATTCCAACATCATTCTCAGGTTTTACTTGGTCTGCCCCACTATTGATCTTAGGCTTTACCACTGTAGAGGCAGTAACTCCTTTCTTAGGGACGGCACGACTTATCTTCACAGGCCTTCCACAAACAAATTTCTGATCCAAATTCAATGCTTTGCTTAAAGATTCATCGTCGGCAAAGTCGACATGGGCATATCCTTTGAAATCACCCGTCTCTTTATCCTCGCCAAAACGAATGGCTGATATATTACAATCGGAGAACAGCTTGCGTAGGTCATCTTCCGTAATATCCCACGACAAATTTCCCGCATATATCCTGTTGTAACCCTCTACTACAGGTGGTGAAAAGTTGGACGTTTTAGCTGCACGAGTTGCTTTGTATGGTTGGATTTTCAGGTATAGGCTATCCCTACAAAAGAAGTAATATCATGAACATGTGTAGTAAATAAAAAAAGGAAAAAAAAATGATAAACATGAGGATAGGGAGTTTCATCAAAGTGAAGAAACAAAAAACATACATGTCGGATCCATCAAGTACCAAGGCATTTTCAGCAGCCTCTTCTGTCTGCAAAGAAACACAAGGATTATGTCAAACTAGAGAAGCAAAAGGCCTCACTGTAATATAAAACTACCTCAATTACTCAGACTTACAATATGTTTCTTTCAAGTCATTCAGATAAAATCACTGTACTTCTTCGGGTAAAACTTGATTGTAAGAATATCACTGTCCATCTAATTGCTTAGTTACACAGACCATCAACTTGACATATGTACCCTTCACATTGATCTATTTATTAGACCTTGTGCCTTTTGGAAATGTAGTGAATTTAACGGTCTGAAGGGAGAAGTATCAATTAAGCCGAAGCAAAACCCTTCAAGGTCAAAATCAAGATTTCTGGCAGGACTTACAATGTAGTACGGTTTGCGAGCAGCTCAGGAAGTTAAATCTAGGGCAAAGTTCGACTAGGGATGATCACACAGCGTATTTAGCAGCATTATAGTCAGAATGACATGAAAAGAAAACTAACACAGAATCCAATTAGCTAATTATGCATGTTATGCATGAGGAGTGCCGAGTGCACAGTTACAATTTGGCAGCGTACTTTGTGCTATGACCCCTACCTTCCCTCACTTAGCCTAGTGGTAAAGACAAAGGGTAAACAAAAACTAGCCTAACTGCAATATTAAGGGCCAAAAGGGGTACACAAAACTCAGCAGTCCCAGGATCATAATGTTGGGAAACTTAATTGGTGTAGTTGGTTAAAAGTTCAGCCAAAAACTAGCATGCCATTCAATTGTCCCCATGTCTTTAACAAGGCTTCCACCTGTGTCAAAGACATAAACAAGAGCACGCAAATGAGCAGTAGCCACAGATCTTCATTCTTCATCGAGAATACAATGAAATATGTTTATAATTCAAAGCTTCTATGATTTCATACAGCAATGCTACTGGAACAAAAATTACAAGTGAAAAACCATAATACAAAAACACGACTATATTACGGGCATCACTCTACTGGTACTAGGGATGTAGAGCTAGCTGAAACAAAGCAGCAACGCAAAGCTACAAGAAAATAGATAACTGAACAACCCAATTAGTGAAGATGATACATGGTAGCATTTAGCAAAATACATGTTTTCCGGGAAAAGTACCTCAAAAGTGATGATAGCAATGCCTCTGAACTTGCCAGTCTCAGGAAAAAACATGCAATCAATCTCAGTAATAAGACCACATTGAGCAAAGTAATTCCTAATATCATCCTCAGTTGAATAATATGGCATCCCTCCAACATATACTTTTTTAACATCTTCTTCATTCCCTTTACTGCACACCAAATCATTCAATCATTCAATCAATCAATTATCATATGGAGTATATGTTTTCAGGAAATTGGGTCTATAATTTAATTACCTGTTTTCCTCAACAATTTGGTCAGAAATGACAACATTTTGAACCTCAGATTCAGGCTTCACTTGTTCTACTTCTTCAACCTTAGTTTTCTTCTTCTTCTTCACCTTCTTTTTCTTCTTTTTCTTCTTCTTTTTATCATTATCATTCAAAGTTGACACCTTTTCTTCCACTTTCAATTTCTTATTACCACTTTCACCATTAACAACACCCACTTCTTTTTCACCATTTTTAAGCAACAAAGATTTGATTTTGGCACTCACTTCACTAACATTCTCACCTCTTTTCCTCTTCTTATTCTTCCCTGTGACATCCTCAGTTTTGGGTGCTTCTGAAATGGGTTCAGTGTTGTTGAGCTCTGCTCTTAATTTTTGCCTCTTCTTTCTTGACAACACCATCTTTAGGAGGTAGAGTTTTGGGTGGGTTTAACCGGAAAACCTTAAACCCCCAAAATTCGCGTCTAACAAATGAAGGAGTTAGGTCATTAGGGATCCACTTATGTCTCAATGGGTCGGGTCTGAATTCAATGGATATCCTCAAAGGGTCGAATTATACCATAGCCAAACATCGTCTAGAAATTACTAATTTGCTCGACACTTTAATTAGGGATAGTCTTATATAGGACGGGTATATCCGTCTGAAGTTTAAGACAGGTCAAATATCATACCATATAAGCATATAGGACGAATATTTTGTTTTACCTTATTCATTCTGCTTTTGTCTTATTCATTCTGCTTTTGTGTATATTAATTGTTGTCTTAATAATATTTAAATGTTTGATTGTAATTCCAGTATTTTATTTTCTACCTAAATAATATATCACTTCTATCAACTTATATAGGATTGTTCAGGCTAAACCCAATTTAGTTTTTCATCTCTATTTTTTGGTATTATGCAAGAATTTATTAATACTAAAGAGTTTAAGTTTAATGAAGAGTCAACCTCTTAATGAACTAATTATACAAACACTAAAGAGTAACCGTGTGATGAATGAAATCGAAATTATGTTTTGTTGGTGATATGCAAAATACGGGTTATGGAAAATACGGTTTATGAAATGGGTTACAAACTAGAAGGGTCGCAATAATTGATATGAAACGGATAATAGAATAAACCTATAATATACGGGCCTCAACTATCACTTTAAAGTTTTGATTAAGATGATTCATCTATCATGGTATAAGTGCCAGTGTTACCGACGGTCACGAGTTCAAACCCTAGTAGCCCCCAATATCTCACAACTCACCAAGTTCAAAACCCAGCATGACATGGTATGAGTGCATGTGCAATTGTGCACTAACCACTCTTCAAGCCCAATGAGCATTCGAGTAACCACTTGATGAGTCATCACACGGATTGATGACTTGTACATTTTGTTATCGATTATCTTCTATATTTGGATAATTCGATTGTTACTTTGATTGCTTCAATTTATTGCGCAATCTTTCACCTTGAATTGCTATTTTTCTTGCGACATTTCTTTCTACATACTTCTGTCGAAGTTCATAACTCAATTTACTTGATATCTGTTTCTCTGTTGCATTTCATCACACTTTCTGATAATCACGACGAATTCAACTAGTAAGAATGTCGCTATTTCTTCTATTCCTAGTTCTTCTACTCCTAATTCTTCATATGCTTTTTATGATGATCCTCTGTATATTACTCAACATGATCAACCTACAAATCGTCAACTGATACTCTGTTTGACGGTCATGACTTCATGAATTGGAAAAGAGAAGTTATGCTTGCTTTAATCGCAAAGAACAAAGAAGGCTTTATTACAGGAACTTGCAAATTGCCTGAAACTCATGACAAACTGCATTATCATTGGTTGCGTGTTGATCTTCTTGTCATGAAATGAATTCAAAATTCTATGGAACGATCTTTGCGAGATAACTTGCTTCAAATATGTTCATTCTTCAAAACAACTTTGGGGAGAACTAGTTGAAAGATATTGTCAGACTAATGTTCTGGAATTATATCAGTTGAAAAAGGATCGAGGATCTATTTCTCAGGAAAACACCATCATTACTGACTATTACAGTCGTCTTACCAGAACTTGGGAGGAGATTGATGCTAATGACCCAATTCCGCAATGTACTTGTGCTGCTATGAAGAACTGTTCATGTGCTTTTCTGAAAAGACTGGTAGATAAAGAAGTGCAACCCAAGTTAATACAGTTACTCATGGGTTTATATTCAAGCTATGAGAACTTAAGAGTAACGTCTTAACTATGGAACCAATGCCTAAAATCAACAAAGTTTTAGGGGTTGTTACAGAAGGTTGAGAAACAGAAGGAAATTAGTGATACCATTACTACTATGTCTTAGGCAAATGCATATGCTAGCCAGCAGCAGTCGAGTTTTCAACAAGAAACTTCTTTCAAGAGACCCAAATTTGAGCAAGAAGGAAAGGTTATCAAACAATGTACTCACTGTACCAAGAAAGGACATGACATTACTGAATGTTACAAATTGCAAACTTATCTTGTTTGTAATGTCTTTGGCCATGTGGAGTTTCAATGCTATCTGGCAAAAGTAATGGGCAGAGGTAGATCCAATCTGTCATTGGAAGAGGTAGAGGTCATACTAATTCTTATCACAAGAAGGGTCTGAATGTTTACAAAACGCATGCAGCTAACAATGTTGATGCAGTTAGGGTTGGTTCACAGAAATATGAAGATCTGTCACCTCTTGATGATGATATTAATCAGAGTTACTACACATCTCATGCTACTCAATCTCAGAGCCATGGTGAACATTACTCACATTTCCCTTCTGGCATGGATACTGGACTCGTTGACAAGGTTGTGCAACAAGTGATCAAAGCATTATCTGGACAAACTGTTTAGGCTAATGCTGCTTTCACCCTACCTGCTACAAGCTTTGCATGTATATCATCATCATCCACTATTTTACATAGTATAACTAAACCCCATTCAGATACCTGGATTGTAGATTCAGGAGCTTCAGACCATATGACCTTCTGCATATCTATTGTTAGTGACATTAAACCTCTTCCACATCCCATTTTGGTCATGCTTCCTGATGGTAGTACTAAGACTGTTAAACACATTGGAACAGTTTTTCTGACTAATCATATTACTTCTTATAATGTGCTCATTATCCCAGATTTTAAACAGAATCTTTTGTATGTTGGAAGGCTGTTACAACACTCAGGAATGAAACTTACTTTCTTTCATAATGAGTGCTGGTTTCAAGACCTTTTAAATAGCAGACTTGTGGCAAAAGCTAAAAGGGATGGCAATCTCTACATCCTAAAGACTCAATTGCGGCCTGGAAGTGCCAGTAGATTTTGCAATTGTTTTTGTTCTAATAATAAGAAGTTGTATAGACAAACTTCTATTGTTTTGAGAAGTGCTTCTAATAATTGTAATCATATTAATGTTGTTACTGATGTGCACCTGTTACATCAAAGATTAGGACAGTTCTTTTGACAAAATGAGACATTTACCAGAAATTTGTTTTAGTAATAAAGCACAATTTAATTGTGAAACATGCATTTTGTCTAAGCATCATAAGTTTCCCTTTAATATCAGTAACCCACATGCTAAAGGAAAATTTGACCTGATACACCTTGATGTATGGGGTCCCTAAGTGAGGGCTCTCTCACGGGCTAGATCATTCCTGACCATTGTAGATGATTGCACCAGAGCTACATGGACTTTTTTTTATTATCCAAACTAGGATCAGGTACCTCACCTCATTAAAGACTTCCTAAACTATGTTGAAACACAGTTTATGCCAAGGTTAAAGTTGTGAGGACTGATAATGGAACAACGTTTGTGCAAGTGCCTTGTAAGGGGATGTTTAATGAAAGAGGGATCATACATCAGACTTCCATGACTGGCAGACCTCAACAGAATGGCCGTGTGGAAAGAAAAACATAGGCCTTTAGTGGAAACAACTAGGGCTTTGAGGCTACAAGCAGGTTTACCTCTCAAGTTTTGAGGAGACAATTTCCTAATAGCCACTTATCTTATTAATAAGATGCCCACAACCATTCTCAAGTGGAAGACGCCCTATGAGTTGTTGTTTGGAGTGAAACCTACCTATAATGAGTTGAGGGTCTTAAGAGCTTTATGCTATGGGATTATGCCAGTGACACATAAGGACAAATTTGGCATAAAAAGGCAAGGAAATGTGTCTTTATTGGATATCCTTTTGGGCAAAAGGGGTATAAGCTTTATGATCTAGAGACTCATACCACCTTTACTTGCAGAGATGTCATTTTCCAAGAAAATAGATTCCCTTTCTCCACAATCATCATGTTAATACTTCATCTCCTATTCAAAATAATCCAAATCTTTTTTACACTGAATTCATATCTGACACAAGTATTCCTAACAATGAGATTGCAACAAGTAATAGTGAGCAAGAGACAATATATAATACTACAGATAATAAAATTTTTACCCATAATAATGCAGATAATAATGAATCAGGAGATTTATTCATGAATCATATTGATAATAGTTTTCCAAATACTACTACCCACATTAATGAGAATGCAAGGAATACAAGTAAACATATTTCTGGTAACACTAGAAAATCCACCAGACACAGAATAGTTTCTAACAGACTAAATAATTTTCATTGCCCTATCAAGTTAGCCTCCCAGAATCATGCTGCAGCTTTTGTAACTCATGCTTTCCATGCTGAAATCTTGAAGGAATTGAACATGTTTGATGCTGATTATATTAGTTCCTTGAATAATGTCCCGCAAGAACATGAACCAATATCTTTTCATGAAGCACAGTCATATGAGAGATAGGTGATTGCAATGGACAAGGAGATAGAGGCATTAGAAACTAACAGTACTCAGGAACTGACAGATTTACCTGCTAACAAGAAGGCTATTGGATCCAAATGTGTCTATAAGATCAAACATAGGGCTGATGAGAGTGTAGAGAGATTTAAGGCTAGACTTGTGGCCAAGGGCTATAATCAAGTGAAAGACAAAGACTATAAACACACATTCTTACCTGTTGCAAAATTTGCCACAGTAAGAACATTGTTGGCCATAGATACAATAAGAAATTGGCCACTTCATCATCTTGATATAAACAATGCGTTTCTACATGGGTACATTGTGAAGGGTTCTGTAACGATTTTCAACAGATTTGAATTACAGAATTCCCAAGATCTCATGCATGTTAAGTATTAAGATTAAACAAAAGGGTGATTAGCAAACTTACTTGGATGCGGAAGAATTCCAATAATATGCTAATAAAAAGAAGTATAATAAAATCCAAATCGCAGCTTCGTGAATAATAATATAATCCGTGAGACCGTCTCACAATAACGCCCCAAGTGTTGCGCCTCTACCGGTATCCACACAATATGAGTGTGTATGCTAGTACAAACTTTATGAGCAATTTTCTTCCCTCTTAGTTCCCTTGAGATTTTTCTCTCTAGAAAAACTCATGATAAACACCTCCCTCTATATCTCTTCATATAGGGAGTTCAAGAGAATCCTAGACTATCTAGGATTGGAAAAGTATAATAATAATAATAAATATTATTCTTATTCCTTTAATAATTAATCAATATTAATTATAATATTGCCCAAAACTCATCTAGTGTGTGACCCTGTAGGACTGACTAATACTACCCGAGTCCCAACTCATTTAGGACTCAGACTACAAGCGGCTCCTAGCAGAACATTGTAGCCACATAGAATTAATCAGTTATACAATATTACGGACATATGGGCATACTAACTCCTTCAGTCTCCCACTTGCACTTATGTCCTATAAGGCACCATAATCTCTTTGCTTCTATCTCTTCAGATGAGAATAGGGTAGGCGAAGTATCATCCCTATAAATCTCAATCTCTTTTCTCGAATTTCTGAGCTGAATTGTTACAACAGACGACTGACTTTCACCTCGTCTGGGCATGGCCATGCACTAATACAATTCACACTCTTCGAGAGGCCGAAGATGATAAACTTCTTTCACAAAGAAGGAGCAAATCCCATCTTGTCTAACCACATCCTATCACATGTTCCATGACAAGTCCAACCATCACCTTTATAGCCACCAGTCACGGTTGACGTTTGGTGATGTCAAAACTAGCACTTCACATGTACAGAATAGTGAAAGACTCAGGTCTAAAGATCACCAATTACGGTGAAAGAAACTTTGTTGACACTAAGCGAAACCTTAACAAAGTTCTTTGACGGGTCCGTCTAATACATATTCCTAACATGTATCAATGTGCCTGGTTTGATATCGCAATATCAATGACTTACAGAACATAGTCATCAACCAACTCACATACTAATCATTATAAGGCATAAGTGTCCCTTTCACTATGCCATGATTAGAGACTTATATAAATACATTATCTTATAAAACAGAGTTCCATAACCAAGTCACGCACTTGGTAATCTGGTTAAACAATGTATACTATTTTGGGACAAACATTCAATTATACCATAATTAAATGCAAAATCAATTCTTTTATCATATAAAAGAAACATGTCATACAAACGTATCAATCATGTCGAACATAACCTCCCACTGAAATGAAGACCTCTCGGTAGTATTAAGACCACTCGCTAATGCGTCTTATACAAATCGCAGTATTATGACTTTTCATACTATACGAAAGAGGTTTTGTACGGGACATGCAACCATTGCATTGGTCATTATCTTGCATATGTTTATTTTACCTTATCTAAATAAAGTAAACTCAATAACACGCGTTTGATTCATAAATCAAATGTACTCTTTATTTCTTCATAAGCAACAAAGTATATAGTGTGTATGGGTTTGATTTTTCAAACCAAGCACTCTATTTGATGCTTTATAAGCAACAAAGTACTCATTTTTTTTGTAAGATTAGTCATAGCAACGTGCTTGAAACCATTTCAGCATGCAATTACTTTTCATATAAACAAAATGTGTCCAGATTACAATCGGGAACCATACTTGTCTATTTGAAGTTGATATCAATGTAACACGCTTACAATGATTACTTCATCACAAGAAGAACACTTTCTTGGTTCTTTAATATGAATATTTTCACATGTTATTCATAACAGTCACAAGGACTAGATCGGTATTCTACTCGTCATACGAGCGCATAATAAACAACATTTTTGCTAATAAGTCTCCACGAGACAACAAAATGTCGTTTCTTGAATACGTATGTCAACTACATACCAATCATAAAAGAGAGTTTACTCCCACTAGTTTCCTTGTATACACAATACTCTCATCATCTCAAAGAAATCAAAACCATTTTGAATTACTTTGTTGAGATCGAAGATTCCAATTTTTAGATACTTGTTTCGGTCTATAAATAAACCTTTAAAACTTTTTCATTTATCTAGCGCACTATAATTACATGAATATTAAGATGTGTCTTACACAACTTATTGCATATTTCCATTTAAGGAAAACTATATTATTCACGTACGCCTCCTGTCAAACTCATCTCATGAATAATGACATTTTCTAGGAGAACCCAAACACTATATGGTTGTGACACCACCGGGTGTATCAATCAAAGTCCATACTTTGTAATGATACATGAAACCATTTTGGATTCATGGCCTCAAGCCATTTTACGCTTTTAGAGTTGGAGCCTATCATTGCTTCCTTTAAAAGTCAAACTTATGCGGGGCTTAATCACAAGTGATACATCCATGAACCTTCATGGATTTTACCTATCTCCTTCAAAATTTGAAGAAGAATCATGCGATTCTTTACCTTTCCAGGATTATTCTACTCCCACTATTTCTTTAGAGACACAATTCTCATTAAAGAATCATTCCAAGTGACAAACACTTTGTACTTGAATGAAGGGTAGATTTGATATTCTATCTTAGAATACCCTGTAAAGTATATGTAAGAAATTCGAGACTAAATTTCAGAAAACTGTTTTCTTAACATTTTAAAAGTCTCAAATATCAATAAAATATAATAGGAATCATTCCAAGCACATATCTTATATGTAATATATTTTCATTGACCTAGATAGAAACAATTTCAAAATTGTGTACCAAGATACTTTAGAGCACATAACTCCAAAAATAATGAGATCTGCATGACTCATCATAGATAGAACCATATTAAAATAAGTTCTTATTCTCTTATAAGACATAACATTCCACAATTATTAAGAAAACGCTCATCATCAAATATAAATAGTATGATATTTCCCATTTGGGTCTAACCCGCATGGTTATGTCTTTGGGACATTCCCAAAAGACCTCAAACTAACTTAGCTTGTGATGTCCTTTAAAGAAAATAAATTTTCTCTAATATTCTTATAGTGAAACTTACAATGCCTCATTAAGACTAGTAGTGGAACAATTTCATTACTATTATGATGATCATAAACACTTGATTCAAGCTTCTCCTTTCGATCAAATCGAAAAATATTGATCGACTTCCTAAGTTGATCTCTTACTTCAATCTGATTCTATTTCAAACTTTTAAAACAATCAAACTTTATGTTCATCATATGAACATATGCATAATTACTGGAAATAGTAATTACATTGAAGTATTATAATCTCATACCTTAGCAACATGACTTATTCAACCCACACATATCTGAATATGTGTGATCAAATTAGTTGGTCGTCCTCTTACTACAACTAGTTCGAGCACCTTAAATCCTTTTAGCATATAAACAAACTACACTTGCCTTAATTGATCCAAATCAATAAGGCCTAGAAATCCATCATCATGGAACTTCTACACGTGTTTCTCGTTTCATGGCTCAAAAGACATTGTTGTAAGCGTGTGAAACTTGGGTCATAAGACTTGAACTCTTTGCATTACATGTTATAGATTAGATTGAACAAAACTAAAATTGTCTTAACCAGAAAAAGAACAACATTTGTTCTTTATAAAATATTAATTCAATTTATGTTTAAACATGAAAAGAATTAACATTCTACTAATGACATTGTATGAATAACTTTTATTCAAATCTAGTTTTGAACAATATAACATTCAAATGAATAAATTATACGCAAAATGCAACAACATTTGTTCATTATACACGTAGATTTATCACATTCCATACCATGTCTCTACTACCACAGGTCATTACATCATAATGTAAATACCATCTTTGGTATCTTATACCTTATAGTAGAATATTCGTAGTAACTTTTACTTCTATAACATGCAATTTCAGTTTGAAGCCATACTTCAATAACTTTTGCAGATCTTCGAGACACTTCTATGAGCTACCATTCCAATGCTATTTGTCATTATATTCATAACGGTAATTGCTAAACGATTTCCATACCAATAGACATTGATCTTAAGGTAGGACTTGACAACGATTATCCTTCCCTTTCCCATTATCAGTGTCTAAGCTCATATCTGAAATTCTCTTTGCTAATGAACTCAAAGAACATTAGTTTCTGAAACTTCTTGATACAAGACTCGATTGTCTTCAACATCTTATGTCACTAAGTGAGAAATTTGCTTAATTTACGTGCCCAATTCATATTGAACTGACTGTAACTTAAGATATAACTGAAACAATTTCAGTCATCAACCTTTGATAATAAGGATATCCAATTACTCAAAAAATATCAATATAATTATGTCATAATAATAACGAATGAAGTAACTGGATCATCTCACATATTTTTCTCACTAAGCGGGAACAATTCCACGAGTTTAGACAATTGACATATATGGTACGAATTGTCATCTTTATGACTTTCGCTATATAGTCTAAACTATACATTAGCATTGAATATGGTTCGCTAGAAATTCTCTTTTGAAGATAAACCTCACTTTGCATAATTGAGAACAATTCTCAAAGAAACCAATCTATGAATTTGAACGATTCAAACGCATTTGAAAAACATGACAACAATGACATCTTACAACTATCAACATATGCAAAACTAAAATCGATATATTAATAAACTGTGATTATCTTAACCAATTTAAGACACACAATTTGCACGACATTCTTAAACAATTTTAAGATAAAATCACTACACACATAACCCTCATATGTGCATAGTATTCTAGGATCCCTAATCATATATAACGTGAGTGAGCTTTGGCTCATCGCCCAAATTACACATATCAAGGTAGCCATCAAATGTCAATCGCATCAAATGCGACTCCTAGTCGTCATGTAACATCTTATGTGACTTTACTGTTTGCCCCAAAGTCCAAAACTGTTTTGATAACTTTGTTAAGTGTACCAAATCTCACGTGTGGATGGATAACTGTTACCCACCTGCTCAGCTTTCATAGAAGGAGTACTATACTTTGGCAGACAATACTTCCAACGATATAAGTTTTTACTGTCGTTAATTTGGAAGGACATTACTTAATATTTTAATTGAGGGAAGTTGGAGTCAAACATGACCAATGTCCTAAGCATGACGCTAGTTCTCTTAAGGAAAATGGTATAAGGGAACCTAACCGTTCTAATTTACACACAAAGCTTTAATTAATCATTAAACATCACATTATACAAATGCAATATACAAGCAATTGTAAATTAGAACAAGCCATGTTAAGAACTCAAAAAACGATTCATAATCGTCAACAATTCAAAATTGTAGTTTTTGAACATCTTATGCAAAAACGTAAAACATAGGTATCATGATCATATCATACTATGTATAAAACTAATAAAAATTCAAAATTAAATCAATAGAACCATTGTAACAATGAATCAATCAATCAAATTGATTAAATCACAAAACCAATTATGAAAAAACAAAAAATCATAATTTTAAATTAAAAAGCACCTGAAAGTCTAACAAGACGTCAGAACTTGGCTTAAAAACGTCGACCCTGTTATGCAGTCTTGTTTAGAACGCCGTTTACACTCGAAAAACACTATTTTTAATTTAAAATCCGACAATCAAAACTGATGAACATTAACTTACCGAAACGTGCGTGAATAGTACCGTGAATAGTACCGCGGGAATAGTAACGTGTGAACAGTAATTTTGCTTTAATCAAATTAGAGCATTACACACGTAATTAAACAATTTAATCACCTAATCAAATTAGGGTTTGTTACATATCTAATCTAATTAGATCCAATCAAATTGGGATTTTAAGACAATCTTAAAATTGGGTTTCCAACAATAAATTAGGGGTTTTCTTAAATCAATTAAATTAGGGTTCCTTCTAATCAAATTAAAGGAATTCATCATAATATCAAATATTACGATAAAATACAACATCTAATATGATACAACCCTAAATTTAATATTTAACAACATACAACAATTGTATACAATTGAGCTAATTCAATTCAAAACTCCAATCTGGAAACTCAAGAAATAAACACAAAGATACAACTGTTGGAGCTAGTGTCCTCCACAGTTAGTGTGATAACAGCTAAGGTTCACAGGGTATACTTTGTATTATAATCAGTTGATTAACGTTTATCGATAACGGTTGGCTTGCTAGATAAGTTTGACGTTATTGTCATACAGATGGCGGTGATCAACTGATCCCTAAAAGTCACACCTAAAAGATGTGTTTGAGAGATGTGATTATTTGAGAAAATAATCATATTGATGCCTTATTAAATGACTAAAAGGTTAGTCGATGTATTTGACTAAAAGGTTAGTCAATGTGATGATGATACGATTATTTAATAACGATTAAATAATGTTAGCTGGTAATTGAATATAAAATGTTATATTTAATCAATGTATATAATGTTGGTCTAAACTAAATATAAACTGTTATTTTTAAGTTGGCGAATATGTATTACACGATATTATTATAGTGTATTGGTCCGACATTACTCGGTTTTTATGACGGTCCATTACTAGTAATAGTTAGAATACTTATTACATTATGTACATATTAAATGATATGATAACCAGCTAATATAGGTTGAGAGAAATAAGGAAACTAGGTTTTTTTATTCTCTTCTTGATTTACACGGCTCTACGGGAGTAATAAAAGGAGAGAAATAAAAACCCTAATGGACTCCAATTCTCACGGCACACAAGGGTGAAAAGAGGAGAAAAATTCTGATTTTTCACTCTCTCATTCATCTCCATATTCATCATCATTATACACACAAAATTAGTAATAATTTTTGGGTATTCGTTCTAGCACGACGAAGGCATTTCTTGAACCATCTTGGATGTAACGATTAGGAGAATACCTACTTTGGTATTTGTTCTTAGGCCTTTTACTAGGACCGAAGGTTATTTCTTAATCTCTTGTTTTATATTATGCAATTTCATTTATGACTAGAAATTCATATAGTTATAATTTCATTATAATCCGAAAAATTTAAAGGGAAGTATACCGATATTTCCCACAAGTGGTATCAGAGCCTTTGGCTATGAAATTATTTTATACGTTTTTCATTAAATGATTGGTATAATTTTAGAAATATATATAAAAAAAAAAAAGAAAATTAAGTTGCTGTTTTTTTTCGGCCGAAATCTTTTTTTTTTGTGCCGTGAGTTTTTTTTTTTTTTTTTAGGGTTCCATTTTTGATTCATAAATGTTGTTGTTTTAATGTGTTAAGATAATAATATAATGAATTAGTTGATGTTTTGATTTAATGAGGATTAAATTGAAATGAAAATGGAATTTGTTTTGGATGTTAAAGAACATTCATTGTGCTAAATTTTTGGGTATGAATATACAAAACAATTATGATTAGTTGAGTATTTTGATAATCGATTAATCATGATTTAGATATTCATTTTAAAAGGTTAATTTGAATCGTCTAGTTTGTATCAATGTTTAATAATGATTAGATGTTGAATGTTTGTACCGATCTAGTTTTATTAGCATGATCAAATTAAAAAGATTAATTTGTATCTTATTTTTTTACTGTTCATATGTGAATAGTGAAAAAAAAAATTTGAATTTTATTTTGTTTATTGCATTATAAAGATAATGTATGTTGTTTGTTGTTGTGAAAAAGTTCACAATGATAGATACCTATTATTTTAAAAAGGTTTAAAATAATGTTGAATTTAATTTATGTTATACCCGATAATATGAATTAAATTGGATTATGGTTGATTAAAATTGTTGTGTGCAATTAAGGAATTGTCACATAATTTTGATCATTTTAAAGGTGGTTTGGATAAATTAATCATCATAATTAATGAATTATGTCTTGAAGGTTTAATTTATTTTGGTGATGCACTTTATTTTGCTGAATGAATGAATGAATGGATGAATGGATTATTTTGGTATTTTTACAAGAGGTTGTAATTTGTATTGCTTAGTGTGGCCTTAGTAGATTGTGTTATCGTAATGATGGTAACATGGTCTTTGATGTATTTTGAGATCTCGAATCTCCCCTTTGTAATCTTTAATTATAATTTTTAAATTAGAATGTAAATAGGTTTATATTTTGTAATGATTTAAAAAAATTGTATTTTTGAGAAAAGCAAAGATGGAGATCGGATAGCTCACTCCCGATACATGGACCAAGATGGAACATCAAGTCAAGCTTCTAGGGTCCATAAGGATGGATTCCAAAGTGTAATTTTTGTTCTATTTTGATAGGATAGGCCACACTAGGACTTTGTACTTTGATTTTCATTTTTCCGTTCTTATTGTTTTTCTTTTGCATGATAGTTAGTGCATCATATTCCGCCTAAACCGAACCACCTACTTCTTAATTGCATGAAAATTGACTCATATAGATTGTATGTTAATTATCATGGACATCCAGATGTCACTCAAAATTCTAAAAGCTATCATCTTAAATTATTCATGCTCTAAATGCTAGATCATTCGTTCACTTCAATGAATAAAATTAAAGCTGATGGACCTTCCTCTAAAACCCAAAATTGAGATTAGTCTTTATAGGGAAAACTGCTATGACTCCCTTCTTCGTCGGTAGGCATATAGGACCTTACTCTCCATATGACCCCTTCTACGTTGGGTAAGTAGTATGTGTTGACCTAGTTTACCTCAACATTATAGTCCGAGTAATATCTCGTGATTATGATGGACTAAAGATAGAATTTACAGAAATTTATCGACCAAGAATTCTAAAAGTAGAATTAGCCAAGAAGTTGGCTTATCAATTTACAGAAATTGAGTCTTGAGATCATTTATATAATACTTGAGGGAGGTCAATTGTATAAATGCAAGAGTCTTCGCATTAATCGGTTTTGCATTAGACTTAATTAAAACGATGAAAATGCTTATTATGTTTTCTCTCCTTTCTCGCAGTGTAGCATTCATTTATATCGATAAAACTGTTATAACAAATGGCTGGACATGTTGATGCCCCTATGCCAAGTGCCACGCTCGCACGCGAATCCTGGCTTAAGATGTTCATGGACAACATGAATCAGTACACGCGACTGAAGAATAACGAGTCCAACTTTGCGGACTGGGAGGCTTCATTACGGAATGCTGCCATAGCTGACGGTAAGCTCAAGTACTTGACTGAGCCACTACCGCCTAACCCAGGCCCCAATGCAGGAGCCAATGAATCACTTGCTTATAGTGATTTCGTAATGGAGGCGGGTGCGATAAAGAACGTACTCATATTTTCAATGGAATCCAATTTGTAAAGACGATTCATTGCCCAAGGTGCAAACAAGATTTTCACCACGCTCACTAACGAGTTCTCAAAAGCACCGCAGATCGTTATGTATGAGCTTACCACTCGCTTCTTTGAGGCGAAACTCCAGAAGGGCCAACCGGTTAGCCCACACATTCTCGATATGATCGAGAATCTCGAAAAACTGGAGGCACTTGATTGCAAAATCAAAGAGAGCGTGGTCATTGACCGCATGCGTCATTCACTTCATGATGGTTTTGCCCAATTCAGGGCAAATTACTATATGAATGATTTGAAGAGAAATCCTCATCAGCTACACTCACTTCTCATACAGACTGAGAAGGATCTGAAATTGAGTGGGAGCCTGAAGCAGGACGTTCTCATGATTGCAAACAAGGGTAAGGGTAAGGGCAAGGCTCAGGCCGAACTAGCTGTAGGGAAGCCGAAGTTCAAGAAGCCAGGAAAGGGCAAGAGTGGGCCTGGTGAGACTAGCAGTAGCTCACAAGGCAAGACAAAGAGCAAAGAAAACATGGAGTGCCACCATTGCCACAAGACTGGGCATTGGAGGCGGAACTGTCCCGTGTATGCTGAAGACGTAAAGGCAGGCCGCGTCACTCCTGTTGGTATGTCATCTTTTATTCATATGATTGAGATTAACCATGCAAGTTTCGGAACTTGGGTACTTGATACTGGTTGTGGTTCTCATCTGTGTAATCATTTGCAGGGCCTAAGAAACATCATAACTCTCGAAAAGGGTGATGTGGACCTGCGAGTGGGGGAATGGAGCAAGAGTAGCTGCCGTTTCAGTGGGAACATATGTAATCCAACTCCCGAGTGGATTTGAGTTATTTTTAAATAACTGTTACTATGTATCCAGTTTATCTAAAAAAATTATTTCTGTTTCCGTACTCGATAAGGACGGTTTTTCATTTGTAATAAAGGATAATAGCTGTATTTTCTCTTTTAACGAAATGATTTATGGTAAAGCAGTTTCCATGAATGGGATTTATGTTTTAGATCAAACCACAGATATATTGTATGTGAGTAATAAAAGGGTAAAAGTTGGTGACCAAAGATCAAACCCTATGCTTAGGACATTGGGCGTATGGGACAAAGAAATGAAAACGCAGGAAGCAAGCTCCATTACAATGGGGACTATACTCCCCATTTGACTGGCATTTATTTTAGCACGTGTGAATCATGTCTCTAGGCAAAATGACTCGAATTTCCTTCAAAGGTGTTGGAATGCGCGCTGCTGACCTATTAGGACTCATACATACTGATGTGTGTGGACCTATGTCAATCAACGCTAGAGATGGCTATAGATATTTTATCACTTTCACGGACGCTTTGAGTAGATATGGATATGTCTACTTAATGAAGCATAAAAGTGAGTCCTTTGACAAGTTCAAGGAATTCGAGAATAAGGTTCAGAACCAGCTGGATAGAAAGATTAAAGCTCTACGTTCAGATCGTGGTGGCGAATATCTTTCGAATGAGTTTGATTCAAAACTTCTTAAAAACGTGGTGTAGTTACTAAAGTACTCAACCTGAACCACAATTAAATGGTGTGTCCGAACGGAGAAATCGAACATTACTTGATATGGTTCTATCCATGATGAGTCACACGGTAGTGCCTGATTCATTGTGGGGCTATGCTCTTTTGTCAGCTGCTCTTATACTTAACCGAAGTCCGTCTAAAGCTGTTGACAAGACCCTATTTGAAATGTGGAAGGGAACAGTCCCTAACTTGTCCTTTATTCGGGTTTGGGGCTGCGAGGCTTATGTCAAGTGGAGACACGAGGATAAGCTCGGCCCGCGATCAGTCAAGACATACTTTATTGGTTATCCAAAAGGAATGTTTGGTCATTACTTTTATTCGCCTACCGAAAAACGTGTTTTTGTTGCGGCTAGTGCGAAGTATCTAGAGAAAGAATTTCTCGAGAACAAGACGAGTGATAGAACCTTCGATCTGTCGGAGATTCAAGAACCAACAACCGAGCAACCGATGGAGGAAGATGTTCCTTCATCTTCTGCTGCGGTTAATATTCCTGAGGAACCTAGAAGGTCGGGTAGAGTCTCCATACCTCCAGTTAGATACATTGGTATGGTCGAGGAGAACAATAGAGACGATGTTTTGCTCCTAGAGAGTAACAAACCCGCTACCTATAAAGGAGCCATGACCTGTTCCGACTTAAAGCTATGGCTTGAGGGCATGCAATCCGAGATGGACTCTATGTATGAGAATGACGTATGGGATCTAGTTGATTTGCCTGATAAGGTTCGGCCTATTCAGTGCAAATGGCTTTACAAGATAAAGCATTCCGTAGAGGGACAACCAGACACCTATAAGGCACGACTAGTGGCAAAAGGTTTCACTCAAGTGCAAGGATTGTATTATGATGAAATTTTTGCACCCGTAGTCATGCTGCGTTCCATTCGGATAATCTTAGCGATTGCCGCTTTTCATGACTATGAAATTTGGCAGATGGACGTGAAAACCGCCTTCTTAAACGGTTATTTGGAGGAAGAGTTGTACATGGTACAACCCGAAGGTTTCATTGACCCTAAAAATCCTAAGAAAGTGTGCAAGCTTAAGCGTTCCATTTATGGACTTAAGCAAGCTTCTCGGAGTTGGAATCATAGTTTCGACCAAGTCATAAAAGCAAATGGTTTCACTCGATCGGTTGAGGAACCATGCTTATATGTCAAGTCGAGTGGGAGTAAAATCGTTTTCTTGATATTGTATGTCGATGACATACTCTTGATAGGGAATGATATTCCTCTCTTATCTTCGGTTAAGGTATGGTTAAAGAACCATTTCCAGATGAAAGATCTGGGCGAGGCACAGCGCATATTGGGAAGCCGTATCTACAGAGATAGATCACGACGGATGTTATCACTCAGTCAGGAGTCTTATATAGATAAGATTCTTGAAAGGTTCAGCATGACCAACTCCAAGAAGGGGTATCTTCCAATGACGTCTGGGATGCATTTGAGTAAAGCTCACGCACCCAAGACATCTGAAGAGGTCGAGCGCATGAGTCGAATTCCTTATGCATCAGCTATAGGATCGATCATGTATGCCATGATATGCACACGTCCAGACGTGGCATATGCTTTGAGTATGACCAGTCGGTACCAAGGCAATCCAGCTGAAACACACTGGATGGCTGTTAAAAACATCCTTAAGTACCTACGGAGGACTAAGGATTGGGTATTGACTTATGGAGGAGAGACTGAGCTTTGCGCAACCGGTTACGCAGATGCTAGCTTCCAAACGGATCGGGATGACTCGAAATCTCAGTCTGGATTCGTATTTACTCTTAATGGCGCTGCGGTCAGCTGGAAAAGCTCAAAGCAGAGTGTTATAACAGATTCTACGACTGAGTCCGAGTACTATGCCGCTTCAGAGGCTGCAAAGGAAGCTATATGGATGCGTCAATTCTTACAAGGACTTGCCATAGTTCCTAGTTCGAATGACCCGATCACCATCTATTGTAATAATAGAGGTGCCATCTTCCAGGCTAAGGAGCCCAAGTCTAGCAACAAATCTAGACATGAACTTCGGAAGGCTCACATGATCAGAGATTACGTGGAGTAAAAGGAGATAGTGATAGACAAGATTGCTACGGATGATAACATAGCAGATCCTCTCACTAAACCGTTAAGACATGATAAGCATGTAGGGCACGTTACTTCCATGGGAATTAAACAAAATCCTGAGTTGTATTAGCTGTTTGTATGAATTAGAAACATCTTTTTCATATACTAATAATAACTTCATCGTATTGTTTTCATATTTTGTTTTTCATGTGGATTGTATGGACAACATTGAACACCACAAAGTGAACTGAATAACATTATATGTGTTTTGGTTCGTAATCGCCTACATGAGCTGATAACTCTGGCTATTATATTGTTAAGTCGATTGATGGTGGGTTCAACGAGCCATAAGTCAAACTGTTGACTGATCGATCACAAATACGAGCTATAAGGATACCTCGTAGGACATTGTAATTCGTGACGACGTTATGGAGTCCTAAATGTTTAACAACATTCGGTGCCAGGTCGTGGATTGGACATCCATAGTGTTCCTAGAGTCGATTCTTTTGACTATCGACTGTCTCTTGAGATTAAGACAGTTTTTGGGTGACTTTGGTTTATTTCTCACGGTCGACCGTAACAGGAGGCCAAGCAGATTTTTTCTGGGTCATTTCATACTGTGCTTACATTTGCAGGATTCGAGTTGAGGAAAATATCCAACCCTTCATCAGGTTTTGTTATTTCTCAGGGCCACTCGAGGAGTAGTAACTGAAATGCATGGCCATGCTTGAATAATGATTCGTTTATCAGTTAAGTTACTCTCTAGTCGGGAAAACCAATCTTGATACTGATCACTTGTAAAATACGACCTTTTGTGAATGCGGACTTTTTGTTTTACATTGAGTGGGAGAAATTTAAGGATATGAGAATCGGTTATCGCACATACACTTGTAAGGACAAGTGCGAGATTGTTGGAGCTAGTGTCCTCCACAGTTAGTGTGATAACAGCTAAGGTTCACAAGGTATACTTTCTATTATAATCAGTTGATTAACGTTTATCGATAACGGTTGGCTTGCTAGATAAGTTTGACGTTATTGTCATACAGATGGCGGTGATCAACTGATCCCTAAAAGTCAGACCTAAAAGATGTGTTTGAGAGATGTGATTCTTTGAGAAAATAATCATATTGATGCCTTATTAAATGACTAAAAGGTTAGTCGATGTATTTGACTAAAAGGTTAGTCAATGTGATGATGATACGATTATTTAATAACGATTAAATAATGTTAGCTGGTAATTGAATATAAAATGTTATATTTAATCAATGTATATAATGTTGGTCTAAACTAAATATAAACTGTTATTTTTAAGTTGGCGAATATGTATTACACGATATTATTATAGTGTATTGGTCCGACATTACTCGGTTTTTATGACGGTCCATTACTAGTAATAGTTAGAATACTTATTACATTATGTACATATTAAATGATATGATAACCAGCTAATATAGGTTGAGAGAAATAAGGAAACTAGGTTTTTTTATTCTCTTCTTGATTTACACGGCTCTACGGGAGTAATAAAAGGAGAGAAATAAAAACCCTAATGGACTCCAATTCTCACGGCACACAAGGGTGAAAAGAGGAGAAAAATTCTGATTTTTCACTCTCTCATTCATCTCCATATTCATCATCATTATACACACAAAATTAGTAATAATTTTTGGGTATTCGTTCTAGCACGACGAAGGCATTTCTTGAACCATCTTGGGTGTAACGATTAGGAGAATACCTACTTTGGTATTTGTTCTTAGACCTTTTACTAGGACCGAAGGTTATTTCTTAATCTCTTGTTTTATATTATGCAATTTCATTTATGACTAGAAATTCATATAGTTACAATTTCATTATAATCCGAAAAATTTAAAGGGAAGTATACCGATATTTCCCACAACAACAATTATATCTAAAGGTGCAACCTTTTAATCAAATACTTAACAATACATGTTCGCTCTATTACCACTGAAGGGTTCTGTAACGATTTTCATCAGATTTGAATTACAGAATTCCCAAGATCTCATGCATGTTAAGTATTAAGATTAAATAAAAGGGTGATTAGCAAACTTACTTGGATGCGGAAGAATTCCAATAATATGCTAATAAAAAGAAGTATAATAAAACCCAAATCGCAGCTTCGTGAATAATAATATAATTTCTGAGACCGTCTCACAATAACGCCCCAAGTGTTGCGCCTCTACCGGTATCCACACAATATGAGTGTGTATGCTAGTAAAAACTTTATGGGCAATTTTCTTCCCTCTTACTTCCCTTGAGAATTTTCTCTCTAGAATAACTCATAATAAACACCTCCCTCTATATCTCTTTATATAGGGAGTTCAAGAGAATCCTAGACTATCTAGGATTGGGAAAGTATAATAAGAATAATAAATATTATTCTTATTCCTTTAATAATTAATCAATATTAATTATAATATTGCCCAAAACTCATCTAGTGTGTGACCCTGTAGGACTGACTAATACTACCCGAGTCCCAACTCATTTAGGACTTAGACTACAAGCGGCTCCTAGCAGAACATTGTAGTCACATAGAATTAATCAGTTATACAATATTACGGACATATGGGCATACTAACTCCTTCACATTGATGAAGAAGTCTACATGAGACCACCTTTAGAATATACCAAAGCCATGCCCTGTCAAGTTTGCAGACTTAAGAGGTCTTTATATGGACTTAAACATGCTAGTAGACAATGGAATATTCAACTGACCAGGCACTTGACAGCGTCAGGCTTTAAGCAATCCAAACAAGATTACTCCCTATTTACCAAGAAAAATAAAGTAACCAGCAGTTTCCTGGGAATACTTGTCTATGTTGATGACCTAATCATTACAAAGGATGATGAGGAGGAAATTAGGACCATCAAGCAAAATTTATACAAGTCTTTTACTATTAAATATCTTGGTTTAATGCGATACTTTCTAGGCTTAGAAGTACCAAGAAATAAATCAGGAATACTTCTTAATGAAAGGAAGTATATCACTGACATAATAAAAGATCTTGGTATGGAGAATTGTTCTCCAACTTCATTTTTTCCACCCAAAGGTCTAAAACTCTCCACAGACCAAGGAGAGCTACCACCTGATCCAGAAAGGTACATGAGATTGGTGGGTAAACTTCTATACCTAAATCTGACTAGACATATCTTACTATGTGCAACATTTGAGTCAGTTTCTGTCTCAACCAAGGATACCCCACATTCAAGCATCATTACATGTCGTAAAATACTTGATAACACACTGTGAATGCTGGACTGTTCTACCTCTCTACTGTAGAATTACAGTTACAGGTATATTTAGACGCAGATTGGGGACAATGTGCATTCAGTTGCAAATCTTTATCTGCGAATTGCGTCTTCTTAGGAACATCTTTGATTTCATGGAAGACTAAGAAACAAAGAACTGTAAGCAATAGTACGGCTGAAGCTAAGTATAAATGTATCTCTTAAACATCAAGTGAGGTAGTTTGGTTGGAGAGATTGTTAAAGGATCTGAGTTTTCATGTACCTACACCCATTGATCTCTATTGCGATAATAAAGCAGCTGAGCATATATCACTCAACCCTGTTTTTCACGAGAGAACTAAACATCTTGACATTGATTGTCATTATGTTAGGGAGAAGATACAGAAGGGATTGATGGTTACAAGGCATGTTAGATCAAGTATGCAACTGGCATATATTATGACAAAGCCTTTAGGAGGACAACAACATACTTACTTGTCTGAAAGATTAGGCTTACAGCTTAACAGAGAATCTAGCTTGAAGGGGGAGTGTAGAGATTATGATAATAGTCAAGGATACAAGATTGAAGAAACACAAAATCACACGGATTGATGACTTGTCATAGTTAGTTACAACTGGAATAGCTTTTATATAAATAGTAGCTCAGCCTTCATTCCTAAGTTAATTGACTTGTAATAACAAAACCTCTCAATAATATACATTCTGTTATTTACCTATTGTGTTCATTTTCCTTATCATTCAAGCTTGATTAAGTTCATCAATGGAGTCTAGGTCAAGATTTACATGACATGCAGATCAAGAAAGAAACAAGAAGGAATGTCAAATAAATTAGTTGCAAAGACCATACAAGTGTGAAACGAGAAGAAAGAATTGTTGCTTACACAAGTGTCGACTTCAAACTTGAATATCTTGAGTTACACAACTTCTATCAAGATTATTCATATGTCAAAAGAAAGATCTTTCTCTTAGCTTTCCAATGATAGGCCACACGTCGAATTCCGATAAGTAACGAACAACCGGCAGCTGTTTGAAATTCGCTGCGCAAAGCTGAGAACCTGACTCGATCGAGAAGATTCACTTTGTTCGATCGAACAAGCTAGTAACTGACGAGTTACGATTTTTCCTAAAATGGTTTAGTTTATTTTTGTTTTAGTATAAATACAAATCTCGTCTTTCATAATTAGGGTACACTTTATTTTATTTTAGATTTCCTAAAAACTCTTAGAATTATTTTGGCTACTCATATTATTTCAGATCTACAAGTTTATTTCTTTAGTTCATCAATCCTTCAAATTCGGTATTTTGTAATTCTTCTACTCTTGTTATTATTAGTTGAAGTTCTTGTTTGTTAATTGCTTTGTTAATCATTTCCTTTATGTTATTAATTATGTTTGCCTTTAATTATATTATCGTTGTTAGTTTAGTTATTTTGAGTAGCTAATCTTTTAATCTAGGGTTAAAGTGGATCTAGGTTGTTAGAAGAGGATTAATTAATGAATTGATTGTTAAATTGCATAAGTTGTTGTTCAATTGTTGTCTTAGTTCTAGTTAGTTGATTTAGTGATCAGAGTTAGTTAATTTGTTTTGCGAATAAGGATTATCACCGACCGGGTTAAGACTTATATAAGCAGCGACAATTGGATAGACTAGTTTAATGATAGCGATCGTATGTTAAATCTAGATCTAAATGACATAATTGAATCGACCGATCTTGTGACCTTAAACAACTTAATTGACATTTTGTTGGTTAGATTATATCCCCGGGTAACATATCTAGTGAACCTGAGACCCTAAATAACTTTTAATCTTATTGAATTCATCTTTTATTATTGAATTAGTTTAGAAATCAAAACCAAACCTTCAAGAATTTGTTACCTTAAAACGAACTTAGTTATAACAAATAAATTATTACCGCCTCCTTGTGGATTCGATACCTTATTTATCACTGACTATTAGTTAGTACTGAGTTAAGTTTACTCTTCAAAGCCCAATGTGCATTCGAGTGAGGGTGCATAATATAATATAACTATAATATATAAGCCTCAACTATTACCTTAAGGTTTTGGTTCAGATGATTCATCTATTAACGGATTCCTAAAGGCTTAGTAAGCTCATGAAATACACAAATTCTCATTTAAAACGGATCGATCTGTCTTAAGCTTAAAACGGGTTAAACATTTTTTTTAGAGGGTAAGTGATGGTGCAAGTAGAAGGTAAATGAAACCCCCTATTTGTCCACCTACTTTCTCTTTGTGAGAACGCTTGACTCGTCTGAAGCTGGTTGAGACTTTCTGCATGAAATATACTCCCTCTATTCAATTCCAAACACAACATTTCTCTTTTACACGTTTGCCAATGCACGGATTGGAACTTAAATATCTCGAGTTTTACATTATAAAAAAATATAAAAATTTGATATTCTTATTGTACATATAAAGGCGAATCAAACAAGATCTCACATGACCATATTTTATCTTACATATTGCAAGAAATCGTAAAGATTCTCTTCATTCATGAATAGTGTCAAAAAAAGAAATGTTGTATTTGGACTTGACAGTAGGTCTCCCTTGTGACGGGTCGGACTTTGCGACGGGTTTTTCCTCTAACAAAATGGGTAGAGGGAACATGTGGGGCACCCCCCATGTGCTTCCCCTTTTCCCTTATGTAACAACCCGAAAAGTACCCTATTTTTTTCTAGTGAAAATATTTTACGAATACTTTTGAGCTTGTTTAAGTTTTTAAAATAGAATTTATTGTTTCGAGTCGTATTTTAAAATTTCGAGTTCGTATTTGGAATTTCTGAGAGATTTCATGAAAATCCCGTTTTTAGTCATCTTTGACTTTTCTTGACTTTTAAGTCGTCTTTGACTTTTCTTGACTTTTTAAAGTCGTCATTGACTTTTCTTGACTTTTAAGTCGTCATAAACTTTTCTTGAATTTTAAGTCATCTTTGACTTTTCTTGACTTTTAAGTCGACTTTGACTTTCGTTGACTTTCCCGACTCGCCTTGTAATTTTGAAGACCGAAATTTTATTTAAAAAAATAATATTTTTAATTTATTTTTATTTAGATTTCTTAGAATTTATGATAATTTAATAAAATTATTTTGAATTTATTCGGAATTTATAATAAGGTTTTACGGTTTAAACCCGGGAATCATTTAACTATTCCCGACTCATCGTAAATCCCGAAAACAAACCCGAAAACCGACTTTGGCATGAGTCACACGCCCATGTCATCTTTTTCCACTCACAATTAGATATTCTAATTGTTTTGATTAAACTAATAATAATATCTAGATATTTATTAACTTTATCGATCCGTCAACGGAAAATACGCAAATCGTTTACAAAACTGACCCGACAATCACAAAACCACACGGCACTCTCACCCTCTCCTAAGCCTTGATATTTTCATTTATTTTGATTAATAT
>JAIUZE010074361.1:0-44559 GCA_022085475.1 Heliosperma pusillum | reverse complement strand
ATCAATCATGTAATCACGCATCCACACATAACAATACAATGACGACCTCTCTCACGGTAAATGAAACGCACTAGCACCGTGTACATAGCAAGTATGATTAACAAGCATCCACCAGATAAGCATTTCCCTGAACGCATACACGATGACATTTCGTATATGTAGACTAATTTCCTCCTGGTAGGACAACGATAATAATACGGTTCCTAGTCTAAACCTGGCCAGACTCTCGGAATAAACGTGTTCCGATTCGACAAGCGATGACGTTTCGCATCCAAGACTCGGTCAATCATAGACGCCGAGTACCCGAAATTCGGTCGATAATTCACGAAAGAGGCGGAAAAGAGCTCGAGCCACATAACAAGCTGTACGCTACATGCAAATAACACCACCTCGCAAGTACACAACATTTGACGGCCGGGTCGATCAACGCAAAGCGTTCAACTCCCAACAACGTCGTCGTAAGCCCACTACACATGCAATTAAGCAGTAGGATACATCCCCGTTCCGACATTCCAGCCTTACGAGCGTGGAGGTAGCCAAGGGAATGAGAGTACAAAGCACAAGTCAAAATAGTGTTCAAACCGTATCATTTGTAAAAACCGACTCAAAGTGGGACATACCAAAAACCGTCACAAAACACGTGATACAAGCGAGTGAAATATCATATACTCAAAACATTAATATTATAAGTCACTCCGTAAAATTATACGATAAACGAATCATGCGAACTATTATAAATTACGAGTTTTAGAAATTGTAAGGAATAAAACACAGCGGTGTTGCCGGCCGGTCAGAGGACCGGCGGCCGGTACCCCGGCTTGCGCTACAAGCATAACACCAAAAACTCATAGAAAATGCAGCGTGTTCCAGGCCGGTCTGGGGGCCGGCGGCCGGGCACCCGGCCAGGAGCACCTCTACACACAAAAAAGCAAGTTTAGAAACTAACTAAAACAAGGGTCCAATTCAAACGGTCATAACTAGAGTTCTAGATATACACATGCAGAAATTCTAAGTTGAGGTGATAGCTTATCCTCTTACGGTTCCAACGATAGGTCAAAAGCCCAAAACAAGCAAGTAACGAAGGAGATATGATCATTTTACGAAAAAGGGTCGGTGCAGTGAGTTTCCAGCCGGCCAATGGGCCGGCGGCCGGGCACCCGGCTGGGACAACATCTCACCCGAGAACAACATACACAAGTTCAATCATTTTCAATTCTCATATTTAACTTCTATCAACTATCAACAATCAATATTCATCATCAACAATCATCAACTAACAACATTTATCATCCATAACATAAATCCTAAGCTTTCTAATCGTATTCTAAATATGAATTCTAACATAGAAATCATGTAAAACACGTAAATGATATCGAGTAACCCTTCACCGTTACCTTTATGCGTCTTTAAACGATTTCGAAGCCTTCCTCCACTAGATAGTAAACTTTGTCGGGGTCTAGAAAGTCTCCACCTAAACAAAGACGACAAAAGATGAATATAATTCACCTTTGAGAAAGACGGATAAATTGAAAAGCGAGAAAGACGTTAATTTTATTACCAATACGGATAGAGGAAGCTAAGAGGGGAAGAATAAGACGAACTTACGTGAATTTGAGCAAGAAATGAGCGAGTTATGACAATTCTAAGATTGGATGATTATGGAAGCTAGGTTTTGATGGGGTTTTGGGTTTCTTAGAGAAGAAGGAAGTGTTTGAGTTGTGAGGAATGAAAATAGGTTATGAGGGAGTATGAGATGTGTTAGTGTAAAAGTCAACAAAAAGTCAAAGACGACTTAAGACGGGATTCTCATGAAATCTCGCGTAAAATTCAAATACGAACTCGGAAATTCTAAATTCGACTCGGAAAATTAAATTCCAAATTAAAACTAAAATTCGCTGAAAAGTATCCGTAAAAATATTTTTACTATTTAAAATAGGGTACATTTGCGGGTGTTACAATTTTCTTATCACTTGAACTATGTGAACCGATGTGACTCTCATGCTACATTTCACGTGTGGTTATTGTTCAATTTGGCAAGAATCTAATTTTTCGTTACATATATTTTCTATGACAAACTTATAGCTCGCTATACCACATATAGGGTAATCTGTCTATAATTAAATTATAGATTTTAATGTATTAATATATCACATTTTGATAAGGTGATCAAAGTGGTATCATAATACATCTTTATAACCAAATGAATACCATCATTTGTAATTTCATGAACCTCTATCTGATGTATTTTATATTGAAAACAAACTGCTGAACTTCTGGTCTAGTTGGGGATAACATACTTGTTTCTTTTTACCAGTTTTTTCTTATCATTCCCCCCTAAGGTGGTAAAAACTGTAACCAATGTATAGTTCAAAATTTATCATAACCACCTTAGCCCTCAATTTCTTATATCGTCAATGAGATTTTATATAGCATTTCTAAACAAAATATTTCGGGGAGTAATATATAATGCAGTTGGATTTTAAATGTGCTGAATCACAATGCCCAATTCAGGAGATCAACAATTTCATATAATAATCAAAATGTAATTTTTAATCACGGGAACTACTAAAAAAAATTCAATATGTGGTTATAAGCCACTCAATATATTGTCAATCCATACATGAACACTTAAGTTCTTTATTCGATATCAAGTAGTTTTAAGATCTCCAATATCATATATACATAATAATCTCAGTGTAGCGTCTTGCCTTTAATAAAACTTCTACCCGAGAAAAATTCAGCACTTATCTTTTCTTTAGGATAAACTTCAGGTTTATCAAAACGAGTTTAATAAGATTCCGGATGGCCTTATTTGTCACATCTTAATCCTTCAATGTCGACTTTCATAGTGTGCCCACAATGACATCACAATCTTTCACAAACACTGGTCGTGTTTTGAAAATTTCACTTATCACACATCACATTTTTAGTTGACTATATGTCTCATGCTAATCTTCTGGTTACCAACACTGGTATCATATAAACTCAAATCTTAAACTTTTTTTTATCCGACCAAATAAATTATGTGACATAGGATACAAGAGATATCTAATATATGTAGGCAAGACTTACAATACTCTAGTAGGGAATATATTACTCTATCTTTGAGTATTTTCATACATAATTGTGTCATAAGATCAACAACTATAACCGTCAACAAATACAGTGATAACATACGCATCGCTACATAGCATGATAATACATGTAAGTTGATTATAATGCAATTCACGAATGAATTGTTCCTTTTTTGGTGACAAAATATTAAACAAATTTCAAAATCAGTTGTGTTATTCGACCATTTACTTCACAGTAAATCACATGTTGATCATATTATTTCTTTTATTTCAAGAGTGAAATAAATGTCCAATTCCAAAGGAAATATTAGTATTTTAAAATACACATCACGTCCTCCTATTTTACCACCACCGGTGGCATAATATCCTCAAATAAAATCATATTCTCTCCAGGGAATAATGATCGTTGATCAAATTTATTATGTAATGTGTCTATAGGACAACATTATTTGTATGAAAAATAATTTCATACTCAAAACATGATATCTCATTCGCTGCAAGAAATGATTTTCAATCAATTTGATACGATTCCCAACTTTTAAGAGTATCTCATATTTTGTAAATATCCATGTATAATCTCGAGTTCATTGTTAATTACGATGCTCAAATAATAATAATCACTATATGAAATGTGAGGATTTATAAACAATGTCACCTACATGTCACAATTTCAAAGTCTATACACGTTGTGAACTTCTGGTCATATATAGTTTCAATATCAAAATTTCTACTTGTATATAATTTTGGATTTAATAATATGATAAAACACATCATTGATACGTCAATAGCCAAAGACGCATAGACAATACATATATATGAACTCGTACCATATAATATAGATGGGTATGGTTATGGTTATTCGCGGTCATGGATTTAATATGACAGATTTAATAAGTAAACAAATTCATCATAATATAGATGGTTTAACAACACTACATACAATCTACTATACAAAAACATCAAGAACAATAGTTATATGTTGCGTACTTACCTACCATTCCCATCGCACATTGCTATGTTTAAACCATACTTAACAAAATCACATAATAAGTGCCCAAACAAAAACATGCGAAGGTATTCTTGAATTATTATATGTCCATTAAAGACAACCAGGAGAACTATTGAATTTAGTTAAAAATTTTAATACTACCGTATATGAGTAAGAAAAATGATGAACCCTTAAATAGTTAATAATTTCGTAAGACGACATAAATACATTAACATAATACATATGATTATTGAACACAAGAGTACAGTAGCATAGTATGGTAAACGAAAAACACACCCCAAACAAAGTAAAGAGTATTTATCAAAGCAGTGAAGTCTAGCCCTCTATTGGACTTAACAAATTCAATTCATAGCCAATCTCTCAATGGAAACAAATGGGTTTAGATTTGTTTAAACTAAACGAGTTTCACTTCATGTCGTCAATTGCTAAATACGCATTTGATATGCAAACATAAACATAATTTGACTTCTAATTTTCGTCAATACTAATTCAAAAGAAAAAAAATACAAGTTTCACCATAAATTATTATTGTCTTTTGGATAGAAAATTCCGGCCCACGCAAAAGTTACAAATTATATGACAGAGCATACCTTGAAACAGTCAATTGGGTTTAAAAAATAGCACATTCTCATGGTCACATAATTTGATAATCATATATATATATATATTCTTTGATAAATAACCGCTATCAATACAATAGATTGTTTTGAAATAAGATAACCTATTTATAATAAAGAACAAAATAAGCTAATTAATGTAATTTGTACGTTTCAATTAAAATAGTGGCTCATAATTTTCCTCTAGGAAATTTACATCAACTCATGCATTTTATATTTATCATAGAGTATTCAATTTAGAAACAAGACTAGTGTACTTATCAACAACAAATTAGAAAATTTATTATCCATGTAAACAATATATTAGTGGTATACATTATTATTCATGTCATGGTTATTGGAACAAAAATTTAGTTGTTAACATACAAATATACAATACAAACAATAATTACTACTTTTATAAACTACTCAGACTTCAGTTTATCAAATCTAAATTGACGGTTGAATTCAAATCGTCAGACATTACTAGTCCAAAGAAAACAAACCATAATTAAGGCATATCAAAATCTAATCCTAGTGGTATATTGGAACCTATGCTATATGTTGTAATTTAAGTGCGCTTTCATTATGCAATGGACAAAGTAACAAGAATAGTGTGCTACACGATTTTATCAAACCGATTCGTTAATGATAATTCATAACTCATAAGCAATTTCAATGTTGTACATATGCGATTTCGAGGGTGCACTTGTCACTACAAGAATCAGGTCCAGTACCGACCGTCTCTAGTGGTCGCTAACAGTAAAAATTGGTCGGTAATACCACTTACCGACCGTTGTTTCTTCCGTAGCGTCTGAATAAAATCGGTCGGTAATTATGGTCGGTAAATTTTATATACCGACCGATTCTAAAGCGGTCGAAAAAATACCGACCGCAATATAAGTCGGTTGATAATATTTTCGTCGGTGCCAAAACATATTGACTTGGTCAATATCAAAAACCAATCGGTCGGTAATTACCGACCGGCAGTAGGTCGGTATAGGGGTGAGTTCGGTCGGTGCCAGATTGGCACAATAAATGGGCAGAATGTTTTTAGACGGCAGTCGGTCGGTATTTAAATTGGGTCGGTCGATATTTTATATAGGTCGGTCGGTAATGGCTCTAGTCGGTCGGTATCCAATGTGCACGATTTGGGTAGTTTTTGCTTCTTATTCTCCCCCATTTGCTATATTTCCTGCAAATATTTCAAAATATATACAAATGCATTCGGACACAATTTTTTGGAGCCAGAACCGTCTTTCAAATTAGAAAATTTTCAACGTAATCTTACAACTAAGACAACCATAACGCTACATGTCTTACATCTACCGTAACCATGTCTTATACAACCAACTACTAAAGTTTACATTACAAGTAACCATGTCTTATACAACCAACTACCTTACACTTGAAAACCATTTACGCCTCCACCGGAGTTATCGTTATTTGGGTTATAAGGGAAATCAAATGTGTTATTGTTGCATCGGTATTGGGTTTGGGATTCAAATAGTTTGGTTAAGGCCTCAATTTGGCGCCTTGTTTCTTCTCGTTCACGCGTACTAGCGGCTTGACTTGCCGTGATTTGTTGCCTTAGTTCTTCTTGATTTTTCATGTAAAGTTCTTCCCTCTTGCGAGCTTCTTCTTCCCTTTGTTGCACATCCTCTCTATACTTCCTAAACTTTTCGGCTTCCCTCTCACATGCTTCAATTGATTGACTTAGAACACCCGGGATATACTGTTGGGAGGCGGAAGAATTACCTGTCGACGATGATGACGCCGGGGGAGTGTAATATAGTGAGGCGGCGGTTTCTAAACCAAAGACTTGGCCCTTCTTGTATCCATCCACCGAATCGAACCAAACCTTGTTAGCGTTTATCGGAACTCCTTGCTCCGTAAGCTCAGCTATCATCCTTAGAAAATTTTGCTACATTGTCAAAAAAGAAAGTTGTAAATAACTCATCTATCATCCTTAGAAAGTAAAAAGCGTCTATCGGAAGTCCTAACACAAATGTAAAAATGAAATTTCGAATGTAGTAATACTTACATATCTCGCTCGGGCAGTTGGATGACTCCATTTCTCCTCACCATTAACCATTTTCCTATGGCTATCAAGAAATAGCTCCACTGCATTTAGGGCTGTTCAAAAAGTGACCCGACCCGCTGAACCGGACCGGACCAGACCGGGTCTCAACCAGGTCGGTCTTCGGTTCTTGGATTTGGCTCTTTCCGGTCTGCGGTCCTAGCCGGTCTGAACCCGGTGAAACCCCCTCCTAGACCGGGGACCAGCTTTAAAGATAATATATGTGTTTTATTCGTACCGTGTACTGAATACTTTATAGAAATAACTAAGGTCACGCATGATAGACAGTTGTCAAATTTCCTTGAAATGTCTGCAGTTGGAATTTAAAACAAAAATTGCCTTGGAAATCGAAAATGACAGCTGGTGCGTTTTTTTCGACTAAGCCCATTAGGTTTTCATATAACCCTTTTCCACCTAAATATAAATATTGTTACTTTTTCCACCTTTTATTGTACATCTTATTCCTCTTCTTTATCATTGGTGACTTGGTGTCTTAGAAAAAAAAATCACTTCACCATATCTTTTGTCTTTGACGAGGAAGAACCAGTTCAATGGTCCTATTTCTATTTTTCTTTTTGATTTGGAGACAGCGAGAAGATTGACTAAGAATCGAGAGAAATATTAAAAGGAATTACTCAGTCAGGAACTCAGGATTAAGGAGTTGCGTATTGGAGAATTTACCAAACCTTGTCAAAAAGGATTTTTTATTAATTTAGTTTATTTTAAATTATTAAAAACATACATGCCTCTTACAGAAACTCTTATTTATTGTTTTTTTCATTTATTATAGTTGTGTCTCAAATGCTCTAAATGATTAGTATGGGTCGTACGTACACTCGTACAGATTATATGGTCAGTATGTAGTCTATTTTATTTGTAAATGGTTAATACTGATTTTATAAGTGAAGTAGCAAACTGATAGTAGTCCGGTCCAAACAGGCCCGGTCCGGGTTTTGGATCGTATTTCCGGTCCGGTCCGGGTCCGGTCTTTACTCAGTAGGTCCGGTCTCCGGTTTTGCATTTCCTAGTCATCCGGTCTACGGTTCAAACCGGACCGGTCCGGTCCGGTCTGGGTTTGGACTGTTGTTCACCCCTAACTGCATTAGGGGCTATACCCCCCTTCTCTTTTGCCTTTAATAAAACCAAAACAAACATTAACTTCAAATTACAAATACTAACATTATACTAACAAAGTAAATTATCAACTTAAAATACTTAAATAAGTTCAAATTATTTACCATATTAACAACATGTTTAACAGCTTTGATTGACCCGTAATGATGTGTAGTAGGGCCATCTTCGCCGCCTTTCTTGTTGATGGAAAAGCTTGTTTCGATCTCTTGATAAACGCCTTATTCTTCCGCTTCTCGATTAATGCTTTGAAAACATTAGGATGCATCCAACCCGGGCCAGTTGGATTCTTACCTCTTGCACGACATCATACATGGCGTCTTTTAAACGCTTTCTACACGTCTCATTGTATTGCTTCCTACACTCATCCTCATACTTAGGATCTCAATTGCACAATGTCTACACATAAAAACAACACTTATAAAAACAACAACACTTATAAATTAATAAAGTAAAAGTTAATATGTATAAATACCCGAAAATTATCAAACCACGCATCCCTTTTACTTTTTGGAGTCTCTTTCCAGCTCAAGTAAGGGACATCGTAGTTGTTTTTGAAAGACCGGCTAACTCTTCGGACCACTTGGCTATAGTCAAACCTATATCAATCTTTATATTAGAAAACGATATGTAACATGTTTATACGTGTAATTTATTAGAACATAGATTATAAATAAGAAATTGTACCATAATAATCACGGCTCTATATCAATAGGTAACTCTTTTGTTGTCGTAGGGGTTGTACTTTGGGTTGTCATCTCCCCCTCATTGTCGTTCTCTTCGTCGCTCGACTCCTCATCTTCTATCACCGGGTCCCTAAATACTATCCCTTGTTCTCGTGCTCGTCCTCGTCCCCGTCCACGTTCTCCTGACATCTTAAACAAAACTAAAATATACACAAGTTAATGTTAGCAATAAACTTTCTAAAACATTGTTGTCAAATAAACAAACACTTTGATAATTGATGATACTTAATATATTACTAATTATATTGTACTTATTACATAACATATACTTATTATTACACAACTAGTCTTTTGCTCATATTCATCTTCATCTTCCTCCTCCTCCTCCTCCTCCTCCTCCTCCTTCTCCTCCTCAACTTCATCTTCATCTTCATCATTTATAAAATCAACTTCATATAAGTCATTGTGTCCTCTTCCAAATCTATGAACTTCCACCACCTCATCTTCTTCCTCATCATCTCCTTCACTAAAACCTTGTAAGAGTTCATCTTCAACAATCGAAGATAAATTAAGAGGTGTCGTCATTTCTTCTTGAAATACGGTTGTGTCAACCGGAGCATCAAATTGTGATCTCGCTTTACTTTTAAACACCGCCCACCAATTATCTCTATCTTTCTTTGTGCTTGGATAAGAAGTGTAATAAACTTGATTAACTTGATGTGCAAGCACAAAAGGGCCGTATTTTAAATACTTCCTCTTATGATTTACTTCAACAAGTTTATACGTGTCATGTACAATTGTGCCGATTGAAGAATTATCCATCCAACAACATTTAAACAAGATTGCATTATACACCATTTGTTCACCACAATACCTCAACTCAATAATCTCTTCTAGGGTACCATAATAGTCATCTCCACCAACACCGTTAACACAAACACCATAATTCATACTTGCTTTATTTTTCCCATATTTCATTGTGTGAAAATTAAAGTCACTTATCGAATATTTCTGCCAAGTTTGTACTTCTTTACAAGGACCCCTTGACATGGCCACCAACAAATCATACTTGATATCTTCTTGAAGTACCTTGTTTAAAATTAGTCTTATTAAGTACTCATATATATATTATGACTTAAGGTTAGTTTGTATATATTTGTTTAATGTTTGTAAATGAAACTTACATGTTCTTTGAACCAATTTGGGTATAGCTTTTCGTATGAAGTCCAAACCTCATCTATATCAATATTTGGATGTTGCTCACGGATGAAAGCTTCGAATAACCTATCATTTAACAATTTTTACTATTATATGAATAATATTACACTTTAATTATTTTCTTGCCAAAGTGTAAATAACTCACATACCTCTCATATTTTTCTAATCGTTCACAATTCGATAAGGCGTAAAGATGAGCACATTTTTTTCCTTTTGTGAATGGTTGACCTCCATATTTTTGGAATAGCTCAAGTAAGGAAGACTCCGTTTCATCTTTTGTTCCAAAATCTAAATCTTTAGCCTTTGTGTCGATATGCTCTTCAAAATATTGCGAACAAAAATTTGATATTTCTTCCACTAAGAAAGCGTTGCAGATAGACCCTTCGACTCTTGCTTTATTACCAACTTTTTGTTTCAAGTGATTTAAAAAACTACATTTCTTATTAATGTTAGTAGAATATTCAAAATATTTTATATTTAATTTTTTATTTCATTTGAATAAGTACGTATGTAATTTACCTCTCAAAAGGATACATCCACCTATATTGTACTGGCCCTCCAACCCTTGCTTCATAAGGCAAATGTATAGGTAAGTGTTCCATTGAGTTGAAAAATGATGGCGGAAATACTTTCTCCAACTTGCAAAGTATTTCGTCAATGTTGCTCTCTAGATTTTCAATGTTTTCAAGTTTGAGGGTCGGGGCACACAAATCACGAAAGAATAGACTTATTTCAGTTATTGCACTCCACACATATTTCGGCAATAAGTGTTTCAAAGCCACAGGTAGTAATCTTTCCATGAAAACGTGACAATCATGACTCTTCAACCCATGAAGGATATGATCATGTCGATCAACACACCTACTCAAGTCGGATGCATATCCATCTGGAAACCTCAAGTTACAAATCCAATCACATAACACTTTTTTTTAGCCTTATCAAGTGCAAATGGGGCTTTTGGCTTAACTCCATTTTCCTTAATGTGTAAGTGTGGTCTTTTGCATAATAGTTTAACGTCTTCCCTTGATTTTTCATTGTCGCAAGTTTTATTCTTATTATTCATGACCGTATGAATCAATTGCTCAAAGAAGTTCTTTTCAATATGCATAACATCCAAATTGTGTCGTATTAACAAATGTTTCCAATACGGCAAATCCCAGAATATACTTCTCTTAAACCAACCTAATTTATTGTCTTTAAACTTGTTCAATTCACTCTTTGTGCACTCAATACTAGTAGGATAATCACGAATCTTCTCCCAAATTTCAAATCCGTCTAGGAATAGAGGAGGGGTGTCATTTTTTTGTAATATATTCTTGAGAAATGAGGTTTTGTTATACCGAAATCCGTGGTTAGGCGATAAGAATTGTCGGTGACAATCAAACCAAGACACCTTATGACCCTTAGGAAGATAAAATGCCTTTGATTCTTCCATACAATAAGGACATGCAAGCAAGCCGGTCGTGGCCCAACCGGAAAGCATGTCGTAAGCTGAAAAGTCATTGATTGTCCATAAAAGAGCGGCTTTGAGTTGAATTTTTTTTTTCTTGGACACATCGAAAGCGGGGACACCAACCTCCCACAACTCTTTCAACTCTTCGATAAGAGGTTGTAAGAAGACATCTATGTGACTTTTAGGATTATCCGGCCCCGGAACAATCAATGAAAGGAACATGAATGGTTTTTTCATGCACAACCATGGTGGTAGATTGTAAGGAGTGAGAATTACAGGCCAACATGAATACTTTTTCCCAAATTGGTCGTACGGTGTAAAACCATCTGTGCACAACCCAAGTCTAACATTTCGAGGCTCACTAGCAAATTCCGGGAACATTTTGTCCAAATGCTTCCAAGCCTCACTATCGCTTGGGTGGGCAAATGTCCCTTGTACACGAGGGTTTTCTTCATGCCATCTCATAGCCTCCGCAATATTTATAGTAGCATAAAGCCGTTGTAATCTTGGACCTATAGGAAGGTAGAATAAGACTTTTTCAGGTATTTTTTTCCCACTTGATGGTGCTGGCTTGTACCTATCTTTGCCACATTTCTTACATTTATCAAGCGACACATCTTCTTTCCAAAAGAGCATACACCCGTCCTTACAACAATGAATTTTTTGATAGGGTAGTTGAAGAGCTTTTAGCAATTTTTTGGTGTTATAATAGGTGCGGGTCATCACATTTCCCCTAGGTATAACATCCTCAATCAAGGAAACAATCTTATCAACACATTTGTGCGATAAGTTGTGCTCACATTTTATGTTAACAACCCTTGCAGCTGCTTGTAACACCGACACATCGCTCCCCTCATATAAAGGTCTCTCTGCCTTATCTAACATATCAAAAAAATCTTCAATTGAGGGTGTGGAGTTTCTTCTTCACCGATAGGGGGTTCCTCCATATGTTCTAATGCACGGTCACCTAAGGCATCTATTACCATCTCTCGATATGGTCCTCTTACGGGAGACTGAGTAGTGTTTGGTACATTGTTTGATATTTTAAAGGAGAAAGGCTCACCATGACACACCCAATTATAATAATTTCCCGTAAAACCTTTACTAATAAGGTGTTCTTGTACCACGAATTCACTCAAGTATTTCAAATTTTTGCACTTTACACATGGACATCTAATTAGTTGTGAATTCCTAAATTCATCTCGAGTTTTAACATATTCAAGAAAATTATTCACCCCACATACAAACTCATACTTAACCATCTTCCTAGCATCCACTCTTTCATACATCCATTCTCGTTCAACCCTCTTCATTATAAATCTATATAAATACATAAATATAACATAATTAGGCAATCTAACAACTAATTGAGACAATCTACATTCTTACTAATTAAATAGGCAATCTAATTACCAATTCGAATTACCAATTTTAACCAACTAATGAAATTATACTACCAACATAAAATTTCTAACTACCAAATTTAACCAACTAATCAAACTATACTACCAACATAAAATTTCTAACTACCAAATTTAACCAACATTCAATTTCACAACCAAAGTCCAACAAATATCTACTAATAACAACATATAATTGCAAATTTACTACACAAATATTCACATACATCATATACCCATCCTCAACATCTAATGAAATTAAAAAAAAAATCCCAATTTCACTACCACTTAAACAATTCTAAAATTACATTCAATTAACAACAACTAATCAATCCTAACATAAAATTATGTGTAAAAAACATATATAAACACTAATAAAACAACACAAAAATTAAGTATAAATCATACCTTAATTTACTAACATCTTGAACATACTAGCATCAAATTAATCAATCTTAAAATATAATTGCAAATTTACTACTCAAACATACACATACATCATATACCCAACTTCAACATCTAATCAAATTAAAAAAAACCCAATTTAACCTAACCTTAACCCTAACTTAAACAACTATAAAATTGATTCAAATAACAACAAATAATCAAATTCTAACATAAAATTAAAGGTAAAAACAAACATAAATACAATTAAAACAACTAAAAACAATAGAATTAAGAGAAAATCATACCTTTATCAAATTAATAGAAGAGAGAAAAGGTGATTGTTGAGAAAGGAGAGGCTGGCGGCAGAGCGGCTAGCGGCTGGGCGGCAGGGCCGGAGGCAAGTGGGGGAAGGGTTGGTGGCTATCAATCGTCGGGTTTCGGGTTAGAGTGAGAGTTTAGTATGTCTTGTGTTTGGTAAATGAGTTAGTTTAGTCGTCTTTTTTTTTTTAATATCTGACCGCGTACCGACCGACGCTCAAACGGTCGGTAAAAATAGATAGTCGGTCGGTATTTTCCAGAGAACCGACCGAATTATAAGCGTTACCGACCGAAATTAAGTCGGTCGGTATTATTAGCGACCGTTGTTTTTTTGCCGACCGATTTCGGTCGCTAAGTAACGTTACCGACCGTTTTTTAAACCGGTCGGAATTTCCGGTCGGTGCTAGAGTGGATTCTTGTAGTGTGTTAGGCTTACATACCATATTATCAGACAACGTAAATCCACCCAAAAAACATTATATAAATGATCTAAGTAATTTTAAGGGGATTGATATCCTTTAGGCTTTAGGGTCAAATTTCTACGCAAATCAATATCACCACTAAATTCATGTATTATGCACAATATATCAAAAAAACAACACTACCTTTCACGACTTTTTTTTTTGGGTTTGCATAAATCAAATATGACTATCATTCATACTAAACTCTTCGAAGTATTTTAAAAATGAAATCATACCTGGATCGATTGAAAAAAAAAAAGATTTGATACGAACCTCCTAATTACCAGATCTATATAGTAGATGATTTAATTACTGATATTTTCCTACCAAGCCAGTTAGAATTTCGTGCTGATAACGTGTTATAAAATGTGGTGAAGTAAGTGAATGATCGTAGAGAATTGTCTCTCTTGTTATTACAAATAAGTATATATATATATAAATGAATATAAGAGAGAGTTATGCACTAGGAATCTAAAGGGACTAATCTAGAACCATCCTACAATTATGGACATCCATAATAGTGAGACTTATGAGCATCCATAATAAGTTTTCATAATACTAATGAAATTTTAACAAAGAAAAATATGAGAATTGGTTAGATTTCACATGAAAGAAAAAATGAGTATCCTCAAATCCGTGCATGAGATTCCTCTTTTGGGTAAACTTAAAGGAATCAATCACTACACACCAATCTTAAGGAACTTAATTTTACAATTGAGTAAATTTAAGGGTTGTAATCATTATTTTACATTAATTAACAAGAATAGTAGGAATAAAATTAGTGTCTTAATGGGTATAGGAAAAATAAGAGACATATGACTAGATTCATTATATGTGGAATATTCTCCTCACCCCTGAAGGATAGACCAATCTTAGATGTGAGAGTTAAAAATCGTGGTCGAGGGAGCAGTTTAATGAGTCAGTCTGCAAGTTAGTCATCCCAAAAATATATTAATATATAGTGCACCTGGAGGTTACCAAGTATTACGTGTTCGCAGCGCAATTAAGTATTAGATGTCAATGCTTTATGTGAGAATGGAAGACTGAATTAGCACAGTATAATGGGTAGCACCTAAGTTGTTACATAAGATCATTGTAGGAGAGTGTTGTGACAAGGCCATTGTAGGAGAGTGTTGTCAAGTTCCTCTACAACAAGGAAACCTAATTGAAGTCCGCAGTTGTTCAACAACAGTGCAAAACTTGGCTTCAATAGAATAGCTAGATAAGGCACATTTTCTTTTTCTTCTTGGAAAGCCAAGATACCGGGTTCTGAGTTCAACGAGTAATGTAGTCAGTAGTTAAGGCATATGAGTCTTATCACCAGCCTAATCGACATCACAAAAAGTATGAGCATGCAAGGGGATATGATGAAACAACTTAAGAAACGCATTAATTGTTCCAACAAGAAAACCGAGGAGACGCTTGACAACCTTCCCACATAACTGAGCATGTTACTAAATTTACTCGTGTCCTTTTATGTTGCATCTCTAAGATCTTTATCTCCCATCAATAATTTCACTTGACTTTAGAAAGTGACAACTCAACCCCACATCAAATTTCTTTGGCTTGCCTCAATCGTTGGACAAACTCTTCACAAACTTCCTTTGTGATTGTTCCTTTGAACATGATCATTGGGACAAATTATCCTTTGTAGAGAAAAACAATGATACGAAAGTGGGGAAAACAATATATACATCCGATATACTTGATGAACAAGACGCTTTCTTAAATACAACTATAAGCATAATAGGAAACTATGATATTACGGAGAACATTTGGAAAATATTAATAATTAAAACGATTTCCAAATCTGACAATCCAATACCCCCTCAAGATTGAGCGTAGAGGTCACTAACACACATCTTGGACAAAAGAAACTGGAAAGTCGGTCCACACAAGGCTTTAGTGAAGAGATCAGCGAGCTGAACTTGGTGCGGATATGAGCAGTAACAATCACCGTACCTTGGAGTGAAGAAGTTGACGTACAAAATGACAATCAATCTCAATATGCTTAGATCGTTCATGGAGCACGGGATTTGCTGTACTATGAAGGGCCACCTGATTATCACAGAAAAAAACGTACTGGTTGGGAATGAGCACACCAATGGAAGCGAGAAAGTATTTCAACCATTTTATTTCCGCATGTGCGTAAGCCATAGCATGATATTCCGCTTTCGCAGAAGAGCGGGAGACAACTGTTTGCTTTTTAGTTTTCCAAGAAATTGGCGAAGAACCCAAATGAACAAAATAGCCACTGAGGGAGCGTGGAGACAACGGACAACTAGCATGATCCGAATCATAATTAATCAAAAGTTGCAAATCGCTATCGACGCGGGGAAGCAAGCCTTGCCAGGGTCTCTTTTGAGATATTGCAGCATATGGAGAACGACATCGTAATGTGATACCATGAAGAGAAAAAAAAATGATACGAAAGTGGGCAAAATTATTTGTGTGTTTTATTAACTCAATGTCTCATAAATATATACACCCGATATACTTGATGAGCAAGACGTTTTCCTAAATACAACTATAAGCAGATCAAATAGGAAATTATGATATTACAGAGAAGATTTGGAAAATATTAACAACTCAGTCGATTTCTAAATCTGACAATCCAATATTCTTAAACACTTCATTTTTCACTAACCTTCATTCATATGTGGCTCGTTGTGCAATTAATGTCTTTGTTTTCATCATGACTCATTATTAGTCACCATTCATATGTCATTGCAAGTTGATATGAAGACCTTTGTACCCCGACCCCTACCCCCACCCAACCCAAGCCATTTTTCCTTGATCAATAATAAATGTCGATGTTGCTTTTCGCTCGACCTCCTATTTGTGAAGTTGTGAGTGTGTTGTATGTTATAGTGAGGGTTTTTGGATTGTTGGTTGGTCTCCTATCCTCCTTACCATTCGACCCCTTCATTTGTGAAGTTTTAGCATTAAAGAAGGTATTAGATATGTCTTGCGGTCTTCACGCGGCTTAATTATTTGCTATGATTCCCTTTTGGTTGTTAATGCCTTAAATGGAACCATACCCCCTTATGGCCCTTTCACCAACATTATTTGGCGTGTAGAACAATCACAGTAGGACATACTATCTGTGAAGATTATTTTAGAGAAGAGTTATACAAATGCGGTTATTAATGTACTTGCCAAGTTGTTTCTTAAAGAAGATCAAAGTAACTTTAGTGACAACTTTTATGGGATAATACTCCCTTTTTAGGTTGATACTTTAGCCTTTATTTTATTTATAAAAGTACAAGTAATTTGTGAAGAAGTAAATAAGAAACGAGGATAATAATGTTCACAGGGCCGACACCTTGGGTCGGTGCAAGCAGTGCAACCGCACATGGCCCTCTATTCGGAGGGGCCTCGTCGCTAAAAGAACTATATTGCTATATGTATAATTAACATAATATTTATGCATGGTATTACTATTGACCTAGTGGTAAGAAACTTGTAGTTCTGTACTCCATGGATCTTGGTTTGAGCCTTACAACTGACAACTTTTGCATGCATAAAATCTTTAACTGCTAATAATTTAGTTAGATTTTCAACGAAATACTGATAAGAGGCATTGAACCTGCGCTATCAATCTAACATATATAAGAAACTAAGTTCGATGAAAGCCATCAAAACAAGTGTTTCTTAATCCTCTATAATATACCAAAACAGGAGGGAAATGGAAAGGAGGGAGAAAGAGGGAATGGAGAGGGAGGGAGCAAAAGGGGAGGGGAAATTAATGCGAGTGGGTGTAGAAACAATTTCCCTCTGAAGTTTCCGGATGTGGAGAGATTTTGATTGCCTTGGAGGAGGGAAAGTAGATCCCTCCAAATCCCTCCCAGACCTTTCATTTCCCCTCAGTATCCTTTTTAGTTATCAAATAAGAAATTTTAGAAACCCTACTCTCAATCTCTTTCCTTTCTCTCCAAATCCTATCCTGCAAACAAGCCTAAAATAATTTTTTGTTTTTATTTTTTTACAAAATGAAATAATAGTTCAAGGGCCCCTTGAATATTTCGCGCACGGCCTCTAAAATGTCAACGACGCCAATGAACGTGCAAATAGACAAAATATTATTGAGTTTTTTTTTGTCAAACAAAACCTTTGATTTTTTTTTTGGCGAAACATCATCTTAAAATTCTTTTTGTCAAACACAACTTTTAATAATTTGTTTTTCATTAACACAAAATTTTTGCCAGATTTGACCAAAGTAAAAAAACAAAGACATTGACTTTCAGTCGATGTTTGAGATAACAAACGAGGTCGATTTGAGGTGTTCTTGGACTCCTTGAAAAGGTGGGAGTGCAGGCTTTCAAATGGTGGTGTTCATGGTGGTCATAGGTGTTCCTAAGGGTGGTCAAATGGGTCGTGAATAGGTTCTGGTCACGGACATCAGTACAAGAATATTGGTTTGTGTTATGGGCAAAGGGGTTTTCGAGGGTCTTTTGAAGGGGTTATATTGGTGCATTAGATCTTAAACTTGGCATGGTTTTAGAGGGCAGTATAGGGAAGGTCGTGGTTGTGGTGGGTTATGGTATCAGGTGGTGGTTTTGAGGTAGTGAAAGGTCGGGGATGGTCTGACTCGGTCAAAAGACGAAAAGACGGTGAATTTTCAGGGGGCGACTTTCAGTCGATAATTGAGATAGGAAACAAAGTCGGTTTGGGGTGTTCTATTACTCGTTGGAGAGGTGGTAGTACAAGCTTTCCAGAGGTTTTCAACACGATGGCCTTATGTGGGGTAGATTGGTGTGTAAAGTAAGGCTAGTCAGAGAGGGTGGTCATAAGTTTGTGTTTACATCAGGTTGTTAAGAGGGTTTTTCGTGAGTCTATTTATTAATTAATTGGGTTATGGTGTTATGTTTGGTCTGAAATTTGGTATGTAGGTAGAGGGGAGTGCAAGGTAGATCCTAGTTGTGTTGTTTGTGGTGGTTGTTGTCACTGGTTGGAAATGGTGGTTCGAGGGGAGTCCAAGTAGGTTCTCACAAGCAAAACACTTAAGCGACCGCAAAAGATTTAAGTGGTTTGAATCCGGTCAAAATGTCGTGTTTGACAAAAAAATTATTAAAGGTTGTGTTTGACAAACTATTTTTTAAAGATGGTGTTTTGCAAAAAAAAAAAATTAAAGATTGTGTCTGATAAAAAAAGACCAATATTATTATTATTCGAAAATTAGTACCAAGAAGTTAACCAAATCTTCAACTCAAGAGAAACTCCTGCATACTAAGAAGCCCTTGCGTTAAAAGAAGACGTAGGATCAAGAAGCCCTGAAGTTAAAAGAAGGCATACTAGCAGCTAAATTGTGAGAAATTTCAAAACTAATAATTGAAGGAGATAATAATCTTTGTGTGTTATTAACTCATCAATTCGAAATACGTGGCAAATTCTATGGCAAATTTCGAGTATTATTATCAAATATGTGGATTTAGACCTTACTTATTTCGATGAAGTGGTGGTTAAACATTGCTTCTGAGAGGCCAATAAAGTTGCTGACTCTATGCCTCGATTGAACATTCTTGCCCAAATCTTTGGAGGTGGTTTGAAAGCATGTGACTTCAACTCACCTCTATTGACCGAAATGATGAAATAAGTTGGTCTTACTTTGGAGGATCAATCTAATTTTCTTAGATTATAAAAAAATTTCTTGCACTAAAAAAAAGTAGTGTAATATCTTGAAGAAAAATCGTAATTTTTTAATTATTGTTATTATTTTACAAAATGAAATGACGCCTCTTGTTAGAGAAGATACCGTGATCGCAATAATGTCCGTATTATTGAAGAAATTATATATTGCCAATGTTAGAAGATAGTGTTATTGTGTTAGATATCTTGAGTACTTTAAATGCGGCTCATAATACGATTGTGTTTACGATATTTTCTCTCCTCAATTTCTAATACCTCTAAACGTGCAAATAGATGAAATATTATTTCGTTATGATTCGAAAATTAGTACCAAGAAGCCAAACCAAATCTTCAACTCAAAAGAAGATTCCTGCACTAACTCAAAAGAAGTGTGTAAGTATCTGGAAGAAAAATGGCGAATTTTATTAACGCACTCCTTACTTTTAAACAAACACCTGAAAAAAATGAGCGTCGTTGGTAGGAATTTTCTTACCACGCAAATTTAACCTAATGACACCCAACTTGGATAATGTCACTACCCAAGGAAGAACAAGACAAACTTCCTCAACCACTTATACGGAGTACCTCAACTCATTATTTATTAATAATTCATTTATATTCATTTATAAGAGTTAAGACAGATATATCCGTCTTAAGTTAAAACGAGTTAATTTAAATGGTATCTCACTAGTATAAAGAGGACAAAAATGAAATTTTTAGTGAAGGACAAATTGTTTGTTCTTATCTAACGAACGGATTAATATTTAACTCGTTTTAAATCTTAAGACGGATACTTCTATCTAAAACGAGAACTTGTGATTATTTATAACCTATCCCATGTTTCATTGACTTCATGCCTTTATATTACATTTCCACCTTCCTTCCTCTCTTTCTAGTATATCCTATATATCCTATACTAAATATTATATAATCCTCCCACGTTGCTTTAGAAAAATTAATGCACTTTCCCTACCATTTCAATAATTTACATCAACTTCTTAATATATATTATTCACCTTCTTCCTACCCTCCCTTTCTATAACCATTACTATAACTTTCCATGGGTCACCACTTTGATAGCATTCGAGGCGGCCGACCACCTCGAAAAGAGCTCCAAGGCCCTAGACCGGCCCCATTGAAGGTGAGGAAAGACTCCCACAAGATCAGAAAACCACCTAGGATGCCAACTCAGCAGATACCGCCAACTCAGCAGCCACGTCAACCTGTGATTATATATACCGTGTCACCAAAGGTAATCCATGCTAACCCTAATGAGTTCATGCCTCTCGTACAACGGCTAACTGGCTCTGATGCCACCTCATCATCTGCTTCGTCGTCAATGGCGCATCATCGTGCATTAGGCGGGGTTATAGCACCCGTGGCGAGGTTCGGTAGGGTTGAAATGACTAAAATGCCCTTATTAGAGGGTAATATAAGTGATTTGGAAGCATTAGAAAGAAGAGTGTTTTTACCATCAGGGGTTTTGTCACCAGGACCAACTTCACTTCCTCCTATTTCACCAGATTTTTTCTCACAATTTTTTCGTGATCAAACTCGTAATAATTATGATAATATTAGTAATATAAATGTTTGTGATGAATTAAGTGGTGTACAACATGTAGGAGACATGAGTAATTACATAGAGGGGAGTAGTAATTACATAGGTAATTACCCATTTTCTAGTAGTAATAATTTCACTTCACCTGGTGCTGTTATTTCCCCTAATTCTCTTGAGTTTTTGCACCATATCTTGAATGCCTGAGTTTGAGATTTAGAAGAGGTGGGTTTGATATATCACAAATTCTCATCATTTGTGACGGTACTATTCCGTCACAAACTTATAACCTCTCACAAGAAGCAAGTGGAAAGGGGATATGAAAGGTCACAAGCTTGTGACGGTCTGTGGAATAGAGTTTTTAATAGTGGATTGTATTGAATATTTGAATCAAGTTGATTCGAGTTTTGTTTGTTCGAATGTACAAAAAAATTGTATGTAATACTCCGTAGTAGTTATTGCAAATTGTACTCATTTAGTAATATGACAGTTTAGTTGTATGAATACACTAGTTTTATTTGTAACGCATTTTGTAAAATGTTACTCGGTCATATATATTTTTCCCAATATTTTGCATTAGATTTTAATTCAGATAGAATAAAGACAATTTTTTTTTTTGACAAGGGTAAAATAAATTCAATATTAGAAGCTCATATCCATTTTAGCCATGCTATAAGCCATCTTATTCAAGGACCGAGGAATGAAACTCAGAAAATACTCCGTACAATGAAAATGAAAAATAAGACTTATCAATATCATCAAAATTAGTTGGTATATATGATTGATATATAACGAGTTGTTGAAGATCTCGAACCTACGACTAATTGATAAAAGTGATACTCGAAATCTCCCTTTCAACTAATCCGTAGCCCATGCATTGATGCATGTTATCTTTTGCTACACCATATATAGACCATTGTCTAGCTAGTTCAAGTAGTTCTAGGGCATCAATTGGTTTATAAGAGCAAGTGCAATGGAGGAATTTTTTTATAAATTTTTTCCATTGCCATGTAATATTTTGACAAACTCAAAAAATGAAATTTTTTTGTCACAATAAAAACATTAAATAAAGTTTTTCAATGGACCACACTAAATTATTTAATGTTTTTCATTTAATTATTAATTACTCCCTCCAATCCAATCCAAACTACCCACCTTCCATTTTAGGACAATCCAATCCAAACTACTCATATCATAAATGAGTAACGTTATGACAACTATATCCTTACTACCCTCACCAAAAACAATTTTCTTAAAACTTGTGCAAAAGGGTGTGGGTAGTTTGAATTGGATTGAAGGGATTACTTATTTTTGGAAGAACCTACTTCTTATTTTCAAACCTAGTTCTTGGATATAAGAACAAACTTTATGTTGCAATGTGACATACCTTTTTGTAAAGGTTCTTATTAACAAACTCAATTTAAAAACCTCTCATTACAATTGCTCTAAGGCATTATAAAATAAAAAATGCGGAAGGTTCAAAGTTCAAACCTATGATATTTAGGAATAATTAAAATTGGCAAGCAATGCACCGGTGGATCTAGGGGGGACTAGCAGGGGCGCTCGTCCCCCTCGGTGGATGAAATTTTTCGAAATTCTTAGTTAAATGTTTAAAAAAAAATTGGGTATACCTTATATAATTAATCATTCGCCTCCCTTAACTTGAAATCCTAACTCTGCTACTGGGCGGAGCTAGGGGGGCTAGAAGGGGCGCTCGCCCCCCTTGACGGATGTAATTTTCGAAATTTTTAGTTAAATATTTCGAAACAGTTTCGAGTGTACCTTATATCATTAGTCGTTGTCAAGTCTAAAAATTTCCGTCCCTCGTAATTTTAAATCTTGGCTCCGTCACTAAAACAATGATCTTTATTTTGGATTAGGAAATTGGTTTAATTACGAGTATATGAATTATTGTACTGAATATACTTCTCTCTTGTTCAACTTGTCGCTAATTATGGTTGAAAAAAAGTTGTGTACAGTTTTACGAGTGATGTACAATACTCCGTACCTCGCAACACACAAGTTACCTCTACTTGATGATGTATATGATGAGATCATGTAGTAATGTAGAACCATGACCAACCAAAGGTAATGAATTATATTTGGTAATGAATATCCTAATCGTATGATTTTCGAATTGATGGTACACGTAACCTCGGGAGATTAGTATACTTTGTAAATAGTACTCTGTAATTTATTATAATTATATATGTAAGTTGCGTAGTCAGACGAGTTGAGGAATAAGGTCATAATAATATAATGTAAAAGCTTAAACCAAATAGTATAAATAAGTTGAGACTTATATAGCAAATTGTTAATAAATAACACACTTGTATAGTCCTATATATGCCTTCTAAGTCTGTAGCAAGATTACAAAAATTATTAAATCTGATGTCGATGAGTTTTTTTTTGTATCTAGGATTTTTCAATAAGTCTTGCTTGTGACGGGGCGATCTGTCGCAAACTTGCGACGGATCAAATCCCCCTCACAAAGAGCAAGTGGCAAGGCAAGTGGGGGGCTCCATTTGCACCCCTTGCCCCCCACTTGCTCTTTGTGAGGGGGATTTGACCCGTCGCAAGCTTGCGACGGATCGGTCCGTCACAAATGAGAATTTGTGAAGATTTTTAGTGCGGATTTTTAAATAAATTGATATTGATGTGTATAAGCTATTGAGTTCTCCATAAATTTGTATAATTGTATATGTAAGAATATATAGAAATACAAGCTTATGTCAAACCATCCAAAACATGTTCCCTTGCAACATTTTTTCCTTTTTTTATGTCTAATAATAATGTACAAACTCTTGTTTTAAATGGGGCGACCCGTTTTATTATCTTGGACGAGTCAAATCCTTCACAAAAGAGCAAGTGAGGTAAATGAGAAATATTGGATAATCCTCACACTTGCTCTTTTATGAGGAAACTTGACCCATTTAAAATAATAATATGAGAGACACCCCGTTTATAGTAAGAACTTCTGAATATGAGCATCTCAACTGATTTAAGCTTATGTGAAGGCGTCAAGCTACTAAAGAAGTGTATCGAGTACAACAAGCACGTATTTTAATTTGATACAAATAATATGGAGTATACTTCGTATGTGATATGTCAATAATAAGTGAGCCAATATGCAAGTACGTTGGTGCATAAAATTAAAAACCTCATCACGATGTGCTGTATTGCTTTCGTAACCCATGAAGTAATTAGTGGCCTTCAACGTTTCAATGTTCTTATTTGTAATAACTACGAAGTATATTCTATTACGGTCCGTCTCGTTGAAGACAGAAATAATCTGTATTCAGTTAAAAACCTCTCATAAAGGATAAGTGGAAGGCACATTTTCTCTCCTATTATCCTCCCATTTATCTTTTCACTTACCCTTTATAAGAGCAGGTTTAAGCTGAAGACGGGTTATTTCCGTCTTCAATCAAATTTTGTTATTCTATTATTTGGACATGACTTTTTTATAAGGTTATAAGGCCACTCTCCTAAATACTGTTTTATATTGTGTGTATCTAAGCATAGATTATCAGGGGTTCAATTATAAAAGAATTCAATTCATAAATGGAGAATGCTTTTATGCTAACACCTTTTATATAATTATAAGTATATTAGGTCTTATCTTTCACCTTCTTTTGTCCCGAACAAGTAAAATATACTCCGTATTATTATATTTTGTTTATGTCAAATGCAAGTGGTTAGAATATACTGCATTATCTTACCGATTTGGGAGAGGAGAAGATCAAAGAAAACACGAAAGAGACTGTCCATAACATTCCTCAATATTATAATAATGTAGATTCCGTAAAAGTAAATATATCTTGTACTCCTTTTCCAAAGTGTAACATATAGGAGTAACATTGATTTATAGAATTGTACTCTATATAATATACGTCGAAACTTTATATGAAAATATTTTCAAATAACTTAAATTTGTTAAATAGACAATTTTAACTAGTTATTCGCTCATAATTTAGGGAGCAAACAACATATAATCATAATTTAACTACTACTACTATAGATTTTTAGAACATACTTAATTGTTATAAAAACACAAATTATGATAATTCGGTTGCTTTAGAAACACTATATATTCAATAATACTCCGTATATAATTAAGAAAAATAAATGTAAGAGTGCTATGTAGAAAATCTCAATTCTCAACATAACCACTCCCACAATCGAGTTTTTTTTTCCAATTTGGGGTTATTTATAAAACAAATTAATGAAATGGGGCGATTTTGAAAGTAATTACCATTTATGGGTCCACGTAGGATTGGATTTGGCGAACCTGGAATAAGGGTTTAAGTCGTCCCATTTCGTTAATTCGTTAATAGTCTCTTTTTTATTTTCCAATTATCAATTTATAAAAATATGAAATCATGGAAGGAAAATCTAGGTGGATGAAGAGTCAATATTCAGCATGCTGCTGACAAACCACAAATTTGGCGACGAGGTGGGTTATGTTTTGTTCACCTTGACAAGATAATCCAAAAGTCTTTCTTTTATTTTAGAGACTATTTTGTCTTCCTTGTGTGAGACAAGTATCCTTTTATGCGCCCAAAGCATCCCTTCTTAAATTTTAGAAAGATGATAATGCCATTCGTAAATTCCTTATACCATCACTTTTATAAGAGTATACATATACATTAATCTAATTATAGACTCGTAAAATTGAGTGACATGAGGGATTTCGTAATGCCGTTCTCACTATCCTAGATTTATTGACACTATATTCTTAAATACTAATAATATGTATAATATAAAATATGATATTTATTTCACATTTCACAAAAAAAATTGATAATATAATAAAGGGAATATTATATATATACATTTATTATTTTATTAGCAACATTTAAAATCTTGAATCAAAGTATTAATTTGGAGACATCGTATAGTTAAAGTTGTCATATTCTAGCGTTATAGGAATAATAACTTTAGTTATTTGTTGATTTTTGAAGTACCAATGTTTGAACCTTGGGCATTGGGGTTAGAGAGGATAGCTCTTAACCACTAGCACAAGGGACAATTGGTAACTTTAGTTATTTGTAATATGGTATGTTTTACGCTTTATTTACAAGGTAAATTGTTACAATAACTAGTTTTATCATTCAAATTAGTTTATTAATTTTGAAAATGTTGTCTACATAAAATATACGACTACACAAAAAACAATGAAGGGTCGTGTAAACTGATATTTATAGTACACCAAAGTTATACTCGACAATAATATCAGTCACCTAAAATGACAGTTTTAATTAAGGAAAATGATATATACAACGCAGTGGGCTGTATTTAAGGATTTAAAAGCAGAAATAAAAACTTAAAATAAGCATTAATGACATCAATATACGCGTAATTTTGTCGAGAAATTATAATAAAGTAAAATTGTCTTTCCCTAGTACCGGTGCGAAGTTCAATAGCCAACATTCGTAGTTGGCTGTTTTAGCTTAGAGCCTTAGACCCATCTCAAGAATTTGTGTAATAAATTTGTTTCAGTTTGACCCATAATATTGAAACTCCTATTTTCAAACAGCAAGTCTTGGTTGCGACGGGGCGACCCGTCACAAGTTTAAGACGGGTCAATTTTCTCTCACAAAGTGCAAGTGGGGATATAAGTGGGGGTGCAAGTGAGGGCTCCATTTCCCACCCACTTGCACTTTATGAGAGGGAATTGACCCATTGCAAGCTTGCGACGGGTCGGTCCGTCACAAATGAGAATTTGTGATTTTCAAATACTATTCTGGTATATGGGTCTATAAACGTACAGTAATTCTACTTTCACATTTTTGTAACTCTATTATTACCTACTTACCTTACACTTTACCATCAATTTCTTCAAATTTATTTGGATGTACGAATTTATTTAGAAAGACCGTAATATGTCTTGTTTAATTTATCAAAAGTCAAAACAATGATTTTCATTTGTTTATTTAGACTGTTGTCACTAAAGTAAATTGTGAAAAAAGATTAGCCAAAGATGTATACTCTAAACATTAAATTAAATGGTATAAGTAGTACAATAATTGGTCATCCCTACAGGTAGAGTTAATAGGCCTCAACCGTTCCATAGTTGCTTGATAATGGCGTGGTGAATTTATGTAGCTCGAATCCGGACTAAACCGGCTAGTTTATGAAGTCGATCTCAGGTTGACCGTTAGATTCACAATTAGAAAGTACGTCAGCATTTTATAGCCTTTTAAAACAGCATGTTCGCATCAAGTAGTTCAAGAATCCTAAATGAAAGGCGTTTGATCCTGGGTAACAAAATGCAGGCATAACTCTAGAAACAGTTCAAGAATCCATTTCAAGAGATTTGCGACTTTTCGGGTTAGGAGTAATTGAAATGCATGTGAAACAAGCAGAAGTTTGAAGGAAAAGCATCATGTGCAACCGTACTACTCTGAATTACCTATCATCAGCCGATACCAGACGGTTCAGCCAAAAAGTTTAAGTGTTTAACTTACGATGCTGATATGTGAAAAGGAGTTGCAAGGGCAATACACTGACAAAGGTAATTAGGATTTAATCCTACACCATGTTTATCATCCTCAAATTCCTTGTCCCAAACTCCCAATCACTAGACTCAGACCTCATCACTAGATATATACTCATGTGACCGTCACAAAAACAGACGCGATAAACTACACTGTCAAGATTCTCAATAGTTGCCACGATTGCGAGTGATACCGCTAATTTAATGCCACGCGAACAAAATTCTGGGAGGAAAATTGAATATTAATAAGATTGAGCAATAACTGGGTTTTCCTTGAAATTTTGATTTTCCGGGTTTTCTGCACTGCATGTACCACAGTATTCATTCTAAACAAGTTGGTAACAAATTACATTTACAATATCAGTTCTAAGATACTGGCAAAACAGCTTAAAGCCATTCAGTTAACATAATCAACCAAGTAAACGGCACTACACAGAACACATTTAGCCCATAATTAAACCATGTTAGCAATTAGATGAGTTCGCAAAGTTGGTAAAATATATCTAAATACCTGAGTTCACAATAGTCAATCGGCTAATGACTTGCGAGAAATTCTTTTCCCAAGACTTAATTCTTTATATACCAGACCTGTAAATACCGAGTGCAACGATACCATCAGCCCACCCATGAAATATAGCCGATTTTGCTGTGTCTGATTCCCAAAGGTGTGATCCAGATCCAGATCCAAATCCGTTTTGACAAAGTAGAGGGCAACTGAGTACCTCAGCTATTAAAAGAGCCCATCAACTAATGACTTGCACGAAATACTTCTCCACAAAGACTTGATGTTTTTCATATCGTCTTCAAGTTTTCTCAAACGACCCTCTTTACCAACGGTTTCATCTTCCATGATCCTTAGCTCTTGTTTGGACCCCCTGGAACACACCATGTTCAAGTTAACGGTTTTGACGGTTTCATCCCATTCCTTCTTCAAAGAGAGATACTTTACTGTCTGATGAACAACTTCTTGAAGGTAGTCGCAATGCTTTTTAAGCCATTCTACATTGACTGCAAAAGCATCAAGGACCTTGAGAGTGTCCCGTATATATTCAATGTGTTGATGTCGTAGACATTTAAAAGGGATTGTGTGAAGATATTTAATGGCTTGGCAGACTGTCACAAGGAATATGTCAGGTTCAAGAATACAGTCCTGAAATATATCACCATGTTTACTGAGTAGATTTCGGAGAATCGGTGCCAAATCCGATCTGATTTTGTATGGGCCCACATATACGTCAATCCTTTCCAAAGTGGTTTCGAGTAATTCATTTGCCATGTCAAGAACAGAAGCTGGAATGCTCATTTCAGGAGAATCGAGAGGTTTAGAAGATTGGGATTCATTTTCTGACAGTCTTGGATGAACGTCGTGTTTGGGAACTGGAAGTAAAAGGAGCTCATGCTGGACATCAGTAGAAACAGGTTGAATTCCAACTGAAAATCGCCAAAAAAAGATAACAGCAGAAGTCAAGGGAAAATTACTAATACAACTATTTCTAGATTTTTTTCCTTTATTTTGAGTGAGAGCTCACTTTTGTAGTCTGACATTAAGCAAGTTTTACTTTGGTGACTTAGAGTGTAATATAACCAGAATTTCATACAAATAAGATATTTTTTAAGCATAATAGCCAACTGACATGAAAATTCACTTAAATATTTACTTCAATGTTGATCTTCGCGCTTCCACAACAACATCAGAACCTTAGTACCAAATTGATTTACGGTCGGCTGACATGAATCATCATGTGAAACCGTCTAGGTTAACCAATAGGGCTCCACAATATAAGGGAATTTAGGTAAAAAGAGTTGAAAAAGCATAGTGGTATATTATCAATTCTTCGCACTTCAACATGCTTAAAAAAACATCAGTAATCTAGATAAACTTCGACTGTGTTATACCTTCTACCTAAGTAACAGATTCTTCAAAACCTATGCTACTGTGACTCAGTTACAAGACTCAGACATGACACGGTGTCAGAGTGTCGGATAAGGTTATTGTGCAAAGTTTCCCATATTCTGGACTAAAACGAAGTGTCATAGTCTTTTGTCGTGTGTGTGTGTCAGACATATGGTACACAACCAAAGTATAGTATTGAAGTAACATAGGGATCAAAACTATAAACACCAAACTGAGAAGTTATTCTAAACCTAGGTCATCAAAGTAGAATATTAGAAATCTCATAACACTAAAATGATATTAGGCCAAACCTCATGTCACCAAAGTGAAGTCTTTTATTGCTTCTTTGATAAATTATAAGAAAGTGCTCAATTTGTTTCAGCCTACCGTTTACTTTTGATGCTTTGATCCCTTGATGAACCTGATCTTCAACCACAAAACCAAGACTTGTAGGAGGTTTTTCGGGATAACATACATCATTCTCTTCATCAGTTCCGAAATCTAGTTCTACAGTCTCACTTAGAAACCCTGAATCAATTTGCTCTTCAGCTCCAAACTCAAGCTCTATAGTATCTTCAATACTATAACCGTCTCCATTTACTTCATCTTTGTAAACTAATTTATCAGCATTAAAAAGGTCAAGTTTACGGCTCTCATCAGTGGTGATTTCTCCTGATGGATTTACTATCAAAACGAGTCCACGAGAAATTGCTTCTGGGTGTTCTATAATATCTTCAATACTAAACCTTTGTTCATTTTCATCATCTTCATAAACGGATTCACCAATATGATAAAATTCGGGTTTACAGCTCTCATGAATGGTGATTTCTCCTGATGAACTTACTATTAAAACTAGTCCACGAGCAATTTCTTCAGGGTGTTCCATGAGAGGAGACAAAATAACCTCCTTATAAGAATCAGTCATGGGTATAAGGGTTTCTCCAGAATGCTGAAATTGATTGCTTTTTTCTCCTTCCAATATTCCAGGAAATGATTTTGGTAGCGGCTTTTCCAGAAGTTCACGAATGGTGATTTCTCCTGATGAACTTACTATTAAAACTAGTCCACGAGGAATTTCATCAGGGTGTTCCATGAGAGGAGACAAAATAACCTCCTTATAAGAATCAGTCGTGGGTATAAGGGTTTCTCCAGAATGCTGAAATTGATTGCTCCTTTCTCCTTCTCCCAATATTCCAGGAAATGATTTTGGTAGCGGCTTTTCCAGAAGTTCCGGCTGGTCTTCAACAAGGGCTATCTCAGATGAGCTAGTTTCCATTAATGGACAACTCTCACAAACCCAGTAAAAAGCATTAGTATCATCTTCGCTTCTTGGTACTACGCCCAAGCAATACCTGGAAAACAAAATGACTCACTATAGGCTCACTTAAACGACGACGGATTATGGAGTCGATAAGAATGACTCAGTTAAGTGATTGTGTATTTTGTTTCAGTATCGATCATTCAATGCAGATGCAAAGCTCAAGGCAATTACATAATGTGTTAGTCGGAAACATCCTCTCTATGTTGTTACCTTAACGGTAAGGTTCCAATGTTCCTTACATCTAATCCCATTGCTCAGATATTTCCGAGGGCCATTGAGGCAAAATGGGTCACTAGGGTAACACTGTTCAGCTGTTGTTATACCTGGGAAAACAATATGATGATAGGGGGGAAACAACTTAGCACCAAATAACCATAGTCATACGGAACCCAAAAAATCAGGCTGAGCAAAATATTTAGAGCATCTCCAAATATTTCTGGTTTTGTTTTCTGTTTCACAATAACAAATTCTTGAATGGGGGAGAAGGCAAAACACTAATAATGCAATTACTTGATACAAAAGAGAGCAAACAGACTGACCTGTGTACAGCTAAATCAAAACATTCTGAGCAACTAACAATAAGTTTAGAGAAGCCTCTGTGTCCGCAAACATAGCAAACCTTCACAATCAATAACATTAACCTTTCATGAATACTTGCAATGATCAATCGAAAACATGAAATGGAAACTCATGAAGTTCAAATGATTCCGAATCAAGTCCTGTGTTTATTGATGTTGCATCAAATTAATTATCCTATATTTAACTAACAGTGATAATGTTATTCCAATGCATTACTGTTTCCAGCACATTTCAACATATAATGACTGAAGCTTATATAGTTTCATTTCCCTTCTGTTCCCTCCTAAATTGTACTGTATCATCAAACTAAAATATCCAAACAATGACTACAGAGAAAGATCTGACAAACATTCACCCGACACGAAGTTGGCAGGTTAGGGTTAAGACTTAAGACTACATAACCCACTAAAGTAATTGGGTCATCACGAATCAGACACGGAATCCATTTGGGTAGGATTTGGATAGAAATCTCTGTACATGAACCCGACACAAAAAGGTCAAGTAGGACTAGCTATATATAAAATCGGTCAAACAAGTCGGGTTAGGATATACGAAAACTAATTGCGTAGGGTGAGGATATATAAAATCGATCAGACAAGTCAGGTTAGGATCCCTTAAAGAAGGTTAGCAAGAAGTGGGATTAGAAGTAGCAGCTGAGATTAGAAGAATGAATTCAATTTACTAACTCGCTTAACAAGTTTATAACTTTATGATTAACAAACATTCAACATACTAGCTGAAGTAAAAAAGTTAAAAAATTTAACCACCTTCTTTCTCTTTTTCACACGATCATCTTCTGATCCACGTCTTTTGCCTTCAATTCCCATTTTTTTTTCACTTCCTGCCACAAACACAAAACGGGGTAATTTAAGTCGGAAAAATACTTGTGTCCTCCGGGATGACGCCCTCCTTACACTCAAAGGACACAAGTATTTTCCTTTTTAAGTCAAAGGAAAAACCCGGTTATTCGCATTTGCTCAAGAAATAAACAACTAAACCGAACCATAAAAACCGAACACAAAAATGTTGGCATACCTAAACAACAAAGTAATGCAAGAATTCTCGGATGAAGAATATGGGATGATCAGTAGACAAATTAAAGAATCGTGAAGAAGTAACCTTTGTGACAAAGGAAATAAATGAGTGAGAGTAGAATTGTACATCAAGAACTTACTATTTAAGGTAATGTACGGCAAATTATCAATGTATGGTCTATCTATTTTCATACATTAATAATAATTTCTGTGTGTTACAGTACAACATAAAAACTACGCATTTATAGCATTTAGAGTACTGGAAATTGCGTAAAATAATAAGGAGAATATACTGAAGTTTACCGCGAGGTCTTATTATTCATGGACATAATAACCGTTGAGAGGCAGGTGAAATATTGGTGTGTGGCGTTAAAATAAAATCACCAACTCCGAAGTAATTCATTCAAAAATCACAAATTTTCATTAAATACGGGCACTATCCGTCACAACCTGAAGATGGATAGTGTCCCTCTCACAATGTGCAAGTGTAAGGCAAGTGGAGGGGTAAATGGATCCCCTCACTTGCCCTCTCATTTGCATACTGTGACTCTGTGAGAGGGACACTATCCGATTTTAGCTGATAAATAGTCTAAGACAAGATGTTCAGAAATATGAGACTTAAATGTGGCCCACCACAATTATTGCGAGTAGGTGAGTAGGTCTTGGTAAATAGTTAATTACTCCCTCGTCGTCTTTTGTTTACACAATTATTAAGGAAATGATATGAGATTAGTTATAGTTGTATTAGGGACGTGCTTTTTCACATACGAATTTTACTCTTTTACATACGACTTTTACAATATTATCCTTGTCATTTTCTCATTTCTTAACCCAAATAATTTTCGCCCTTCCCACATCTCCATCACCATTTCCATTCACCACCTGTGCTGGCCACCACCGGCTAACAGCCTAACACCACCACCGGCCAACCTTGGCCTCCCTCCCCTTGCCCCGTACTCCCCTTTCTCGCTTGCTCCGACCACCCTACCAACGGTCCGTCCCGTAGTCCCCCTTCACTCACCTGGACTCTTTTCATATATATACACATGTGTTGCACGACCAATCCTGATTGAGCTACTGTTATTTCATTTACCAGAAATTTCGGTTAATGATAGTGATTAATCTGGGCTTTTCATTTACCAGAAACTTAGGTTAATGATAGTGATCAATTTGTTTTATTTGCATTGATTGAGGTTGTCATTTGGGTTGAGGTTGTCGTCCGGCCAACAACGACCACCCCACCGTCGTCCCTCTCCACCGACCTACACCTAACGACCCATTCATGACCCTCCCTTCCCCAGATCTCCGACTTCTGTCCATCAGCGCACCCATGTCCGGCTGTCCCAACCGACAACCTCAACCCATACAGAAACTCGATGCTGACAGCCCTGTCCCTACTACGACCACCATTCACATTGAACACCACCGAGCACCACAGTCCTATCCAATGACAATCGTTGACCACCCTAACAACCACCTATAAACCCTAATTAAGAATAATTGACATAAACCTAATAATTAAAAAAAACGTATTAATAATTGCTAAATATAAATTTACTTCACTAATTTGAGAATTATAATCCATTGTTCAATTTCATTTGATTCAATTATAGGCTAATTAGATTCAATTATAGGCTAGATTTATACATAAGAGTCAATTTAATTATGTTTAGGAAAAAAAAGATTGTGTTTAGTAAAAGGGTATGATATGGAAACTTTATGAAAAAGTGTATGTGAAAGAGTAAAGTTCGTATGTGAAAAAGTAATTCCGTAGTTATATTGGGTTATCAAATTACTTATTGATTACCTTCTTAATATAGAAAGGTAAACAAATGAATGAGACACCCTAATATGAAAATGGTAAACAAATGACCGGGACGGAAGGAGTATATGACATTGACTCAAAAACAAAGTTAGAGGTGTTTAGTTGCGGTGATAGGAATGGAATGAAATGGATTCAAGTACGTGTTGGGTCTGGATACAATGGTGCCTTCCATGTCCGTGTTTGGGCTGGGATGTGGTGGCTTCTTGCCTGTTTGTTGGTGGGGTATGGTAGTTCACATCCTTGCTTGGGTTCGGACATGTTGGCTCGTTGTCTCCCTTTTGCCATGTAAAAAAAAATCAATTTGTTTTACTTCAACTTCGTTAACATTGTTTTGATTAGTAATTTGTCGTTTTGATTTCAGAATGATGAATTCGTTTCATGTCGATTAGTTTAATGTTTTTCGGTTTATAATTTGTCGTTTGATTTGGTTGTTAGTTATTCGATATTAGTTTTTAGCTTCGGTTTGTCGAGAGTTTAATTGATGTGTTTTAGTAGTTCAATAAAATTATTGACGATTTGAAATGATTCGTCAATGAAAACTAGTAGTACCCTTTTGGAATGGAGTTAGAAACATGATGATTTAATTCCACTTCGAACTTTTAGAATCCAACATTCACCTTTCCCCCAATTTTCAAACTTTATTCTCTCTCCATACAATTCTATAATGAACCGAACATTCAATCACTAGAATAACACATCTTTGCAAGCAAGCGTATAGAATTGGAAGCGTGATACAATTTTATTAATATATTTATACAATTACAAGAGCGAGCCATATCTATGAATATAAGTCCTAGTGGTCTGGTCTGCCTTCCGCCTTTTCTTTCTACGTCCTAGTGACGTTAGTGCACTTTGCTCACTCTCGATGGCTAAAGGGTCTCGTTGTTTCTTAGATGATGTGTATCATAGCCAAGGAGATGAATCTCCGAGACACATTTTTGTATCTTGTTGTAGGTACTCCTTCGAAGCTCACTTGATAAACAAGAGAAAAGAATTGTTCGCTCAATTGGTCAGCGCCAATCCTCCTTCCGCACGCCATCAACACACTTCTGTTACCCGAAGTAGTTACGTTGTTGCTTTAGTTTTCGGTAAAATAAGTGCATTTGACCAAATGAATCAAATGTCATCTATATAAGAACTATTATTTTACGGTTGCCAACAAAAAAAATGAACATACAAAATCATTCCTACTTTATGTATGATTTATCGTAGTTAATAGAGGATGAATTCAACATAAGTAATAAGCATGAGTATGATAAATGATTGATTGTTATATCTTTATTGTAGATGGTGTTGAGTTGATCATACATCTTTGACACTCGCGTAAGACGGATGATCGTTGAAGATAATGTTTGAGTGTTTGGTTGTCGACAGTTGGAGGCGACATCTCAAACAATGTCAAACCACTGACATCGGGATTTGTAGGGGTGGCTTGGTATCACTATGAGGGTTGGCGGGTTGATTATTTTCGGTGTGTAGGTGGGTTTAGCGAAGTGAGTTATGCATAAAAGTTAAACATTAAATCTTACAGTAGGTGGATTGTACATCTGATGTAGTACCACATATAATGTAGTTTTTGAGCATTACAATAAATTTTTTGAGTATAGTATCAAAATCTATGAGTTATACTATAAAGTTTTTAGTTTATTAATTTGTACATTAAGCTCAAAAAAATTAAAATAAAACTCAAAAAATATTATATATAAGATGTAAAATGTAATTTATAAACTTTAAAAAGCTCGAAAAAAATTCACAAAAACTCAAAATCAAACTACTCTGAGGTAGTACCTCCGATGTATAATTTTTTTTGTCTAAATCTTAAACCATAGTGAAGTAAACTCCCCATAAATATAATCTAAGAGAGCAAACTAAACATTTAGTCCGGGAAAGTTGGTCTCTGCCACGTCAAAGCCGTTTTTATTGGGTTCTAACTAAAAGCAAATAGGAAGATGAATTATGCTTCGACTCCATTGAACCATTACTCAATTTGATTTTATTGCCATTTCTTTTATAGATTTCACTTGGGTTTTGAGTTCTTTCATGTTTGTGAATGAAGATATACACGCAGCTCTGAACATTCATATGCATCATTGAGCGCTTAATAAGCAAGTTCTCGGCTTCGAGGTTTACTACTCCGTATGTCACAAGTCTCGAAGCAAAAGAAACGAGAGCCAAGATTCGAACCTAAACTAACCGTGAAACATTGATTGCACAATCATAGAGGTAATAAGGTTTGAGCGCTAATACATGTACAAAAAGTATACAAACTTGAAGAGCCAGTAACGGTCGGGATTCTTCCCGGCTGACTAGTATACTTAGATCTGAGACTACCCAAAACGATCTTTTGTACGGTGATCAGACATATCACAGTTAGCTCAAAAAGGTTGTGTTTTTCATACCTTTAGTAAGACCTGATATAAATTTTTCAACACGGCTTGCACAAGCAAAAGGGACTACTCAGCAGGGTGCAGCTAAAACAGTCCATCCAGAAGGGACTTGCCTATGAAGCGTCTCGACTCAAACCCCACACACTCAATCTCACGCTGCAGCTTCTCTCGATGTTCAGTCAGTGACTCGACTTCTTCTTCCATGAACTTATTTTCCTCGAGCAACTTAACCACAATGGATCTATTGAGGTCCACGTTCTCTTCCAATGAATGGATGGATTTATTGCATTGAGCCAATTCTTTCTTCAGGAAAGGGTACTGACTTATCTGAAGAACTATCTTCTCAAGGTCGTCACAGCGGTCGTAGAGCCATTTCATATTAATCTCTAAAGCCTCGCCAAGCTGGCACAAGTTTCTAAGACGGTCAAGATGATGAGACCGTAGGTCCTTAAAGGAGACCTGCTCTAGGTCCTGAAATGCCTTGCAAATTTCCTCAAGTATAGTCTCAGGCATCGTCGAGCAGCCCAGTCCAATATCTCCATGTTTAATAAGAATTTTCGTAAGAATGGGTGCCAAGTCAGATTTGATCGTGTATCTCCCCCCTACTTGTACACGTAAAGTATCGGACCGTGTTTCAAGGAAATAATCAGCTATATTAAGCATGGAGGCTGTTGTAATCATGTCACTTCCTTCATTGAAAATTTCAGTCCCTTTCATGGCAGTTTCTTCTTCGTCGTCTTCTTCATCAAGCTCTAGTACTAATGTGGAATTGGAAGATGAGCATGGTCCTGGTTCTTCGGGAGTCCTACGTGAGTCCATTTCAGGAAGAGGATCGGAGGCCTGACATTCGAGCTGATCTACCCTGGCAACTAGTTGACAATGACCTGTAAAACCATGAAAAAACCGGAATGTTGCAACTTATGGTCTTCAATTGGAAGTTGGAACTCATTAAGTTAGGGGGGAAACAGAATTTAATGCCTGAAAATATTGAAGTGGTGGTCGCCACTCCTTGGTACACTAACTCCTCGTCTTAAAAGATATTTGGGGACACAAAATACTTGAATGATTTGGGAACTGATTATCAATACTGGCCTTTAACTTACCAGCTGAGATATCAGAAATCCCTGGCAATGTATCTTTCAGTTCAGTTCTTTTAGGATCATCTGCCACACTGTTAAGGGGGTTCACCAAAGGTTTCTCATCCAAACACGAATTGTTTTCTCCAGAAGTCGGAGGATCGGCCTCGTGTATGTCTAATCCCTCTTTGTAATGAAGCAAAGGGATCAAACAAGAGTGATTCTTGAGGTCGGTCGTGACCATGCGAACTGCTACAGTAGGACCTAAAACACAACAAGAATCTGTTAACATTGGGGCCACATTATCAAGATATAAAAGAAAATCCAAATGTTAATTTCAACCTACCATCACCTGTTGAGTCTTCATTTAATCTCAGTATCATATTCTTGGAATTATTCTGATTAGTAACACTCACAGTGTGACCAAGGATCCTTTCAGGATTTTTATCAGAAAATGAAGGCTTTGTTGCTTCAATCGCGGGATTGGGAATTTCTTGCACTGGAAGCTCTTCGGATTTGAGAAAAGGGGGCGAACAAGCCTTAATTTCAGCATCCATTGCTTGAGACACATTGCTTTGTGGTTGTAACTCAACGTAGTCTGAATTTCACACAGGAGTAAAAGCAGAAAACAAGTTGGCGTCTTCAAACACACAAATTAAGATATTGACCAACATTACCATAGTCCATAGTGCCCAAATGAACCTAAAAAGTTTTGCCATGAGGTCATAAGGGGATTCGATGTACACATCCCTACCCCGGCATTGATCCAACATAAATAAAGAGATTGTTTATGGATGACGCATAAAGAAAATTGTGTGGGGAACTGCATTCACGTAATCTGAAATTTCACACAGGAGTAAAACCAGAAAACAAGTTGACGTCTTCAATCACACAAATTAAGATATTGACCAACACACAAATTTCACTGGGTTATACTTGACTCTAATAGAGGCACAACCGCACAAACACTAAGAGGGCCGTTTTACTTTAATCAACAGTATTCTGAAGGAATCCCACAAATAATCAAACAAGTCTTTGGGTCTAAGATAGTGCAAATTTTGCTTTTTCAAATTAAGAAACATATAACAAACTTTGGGTGCAAAAGAAAAAAGTTCACAGATAATGGCCAAAACAAAGTAATGCGCTACATATGGTGCTCTGTTTACCTTTCACAACATCATCTATAAACTCATCCACTTCCATATCACTGTCCCAACTGCAATGCTCCACCTCAGTTTCCTTCACATTGATGGCGGAAGAATCACTGGGCTCATCAATTTCCATGGTGGAGTCCCAACTGCGCTGCTCTGCCTCTTTAGGTTCAGTGTTGAAAGTTACCTCTTCAGCTAAATCCGGCGAAGGAGAAATTTCACGATAAAACAAGAAACAGAAAATTAAAATAATAAATGGTTACAAAATCTTGCCGAGTTTTTTTAAAAAAGAGCTAATTTCTTGAGGGGTAGAAAAATAAGCACCAAAGAACAGCCAACAGTAAGACAATTCAACTCACCTCGATTATTCATGCCATCACCTCCTACAGCACTAAAAAGACCATCCTTTTTCGACAGATTATCTACTTCATCAGTAACAATCACAGGCTTCTTTTTCATCACTGTAATGTCAGTATTGTTTTCAACCTGAACTTGTTCGATATTTGTGCAGATTTTAGCTTGCCTTGCTTTGCCAAGTGTCTGATGCCATCTAAAAGGCATAATACCATTGCTTTCTTGATCTGTCCGGTCCATTCCTAACCACAAATTTTCATATGAGACGGTTTTATGATAACTAGATTATCGTGAGATTTGTCAATACTAGGAGGTAGCTATTTCATGACTTCAGTTGGAGTATATGAATTGAGATTTTAGCTAAATGGGTTGTCTCACATAATTTAGTGTGCGTTTGTCTCCCGAAAAACGTATGGGTTTAGAACAGAAAAATATATCATACTCCCCTCCCATTCAATAGATATATACGTTTTTATTCGTACGTGAGGAGTATTTAGGTCAAACATACAGAAACCTATTGAATGTGAGGGAGTAATTGCAGGATTGGTCACCTGGAAGTGTAAAAACAGCTAGCAGCACGTTTAGTAACATTTACCAGGGAAATCTGTTAAGAAGAATTTGTGAACATCACCAGCCTTCTTTAGCGTTCTTGATATTCTGCCTCTTTTACTCCTAGCCCTCTTGCATCCTTGGCTCAGCAAAGGTACAAAGTCGTATCTAACAGCAGACTGTGTTGTTGTGGTCGGCTGGTGGCCAACACTTTGGGCTGAAATATCAGTAATCATAGCGTTCGAACTCAGAACTATGACAACCTAGATAACTGCAAGCGTGAGTGTTGCCTCATTTGAGTGATTACTTGCACATCTTCAAATATATTTAGATTTTAGGGAAGGGTTCAAAACTGCACTTTACAATAGAGTCTTTTATCATTTTCATTCTCTCTTACCCTCAAATACAACACTATTACCTCACTGATTCAAGGGCTCTTTCAAAAGGCAGGGTAAGGGGGTCATATGCAGATAGCCTTACCCGCGTCGAGACTATTATTTGAATGAACGCAACTTCACAAAAAACAGTTTGGTGGGCCACTTTACTTTATTCCATCATAATTCAAAATCAAAGAACAGTGAATCTTTGGCATAACCAGCAATCTGCTATTCTTTTCGTTGAAAAAGATAACTAATCATAATTGAAAATATTCAACTTTAAGTGATCAAACGTCATATTCTGATCTTACAAAAATGCAAGTGCAGCAAAAACTGATGATGAAAAGAAATGATGGCGTCCATAGTAAGCAACACTTTGCATAGTACTCTGTATGAAACTCTCTATATATTCCACAAATGCACATTTTCAGACAGATTTTTAGAACAATATTCAATAGCTTATAGCTCTATCTGTACAGAAACAGCTCTGTCCCTCCATTTGTTACCTAATTTTGTTGGTTTAAACGAACTTTTTCTAAATTCTGTAAATTAAGCAATATACTAACCACCTACCGCTTCTTCCTGACAAAGGGCTGTTTGATTTCTTTGTGTAGTCCAATTCTCTCATTGATTTGCTGATCCTTTTCTTTTCAGCATTTGTATTTTTTCCTTGAGATGACTTGCATCTCAGTGTTCCTTTTCTCTCGAGCATTCCCCATAGGTAGTACTTCCCTTGAATATCTGTAACCAAGTAAGCATCATTAGTAGTTGAGGATTGATACATAAAAGGTAAACAAATGTTGCCAAGACATAATGTTGTATAGCGTACGTCGCTGGTTATCTTCTTGTTCAAGGGAAGTAAAGATAATCAGCTTGAAGTTGCCAATGTGTGATGTCATGGCTAGGTCATTTGATATCATTTGCTCTACAAGGTTGTCGTATTCTATCTCACTCCTGTCACAAAAAAACTCTAATAAGAATGAGAATGTTCCCTTTGTTTTCCTAAATCCAAGAATTTTGAAAATGAATTCTTCAAATGTAGCACCTTGAAACTTCAGGGAACATGAAAAGCTCTATGTCACTGTGAGCAGCCCCCACATCATCAAAATGTTTCGGCCACAGTGCACGCCTGCTCTTCATGCGGAAACAAATTGATCTTTGCAAAGACTGTTCAAGATTGACAACTTTTGGGTGCAAACTTGTGGCCGTAAACACTTCCAGCCCATCTAATTTTCCGCTGAAATTCCCGATGATTTCGATTCCTCCCCTAGTAAGTCATAAACAATAAATGTATAAGAAAGAGAGAACAAAGGAATAAAGGATTAACACATAACATTAAATATTCTTCTAGTCTTGGTCCTGCACATGTCATAGCAATCTCCGTCACTACACCATAGATGCGGCCAATACAACCTCAAAAAGCTATCACATTAATCTTGAAAACCATTTCAAAGCTCAAGGCACAGAATTAACACCATGGGTAACATATAGAGAGAAAGTTTTCTGCAAACATATGTAAAGATGACTAGATGAGAGCTAAACATACCTCCAAATAGGACCAACAACAGGCACTCCGCCCACTTGTCGCTTTGGCAATGATGATTGATGACAAGACTGTGTCATTTTATCTACTTGATCACCATACATGACTATGTCCCCCCTTTGTTTGTCTTTAGTAGCACAAGAGTCACAAGTTCAACTGAAACCTCCACCAATATCATAAGGTGATAGACCTAGACGGTATCTTGAAAAAAAGAAACCTAAGTCATACAGACCGAAAGTAAGGTTTTGCTTTCCAATATTTAAGGTAATGAACAACATACCCACACATCATGCCGCATTGTCAATAATAAGTAACTCAAACTTACATGTGCTCTATTGCGTCCCAACAGTTATTACAATAGACCAGCACTTTAGTGAAGCCTATTTCTCCGCAAGTTAAACATTTGTTTACCAGCAAAAAGTACATTCTCAAATTCTTTGATAATGTAAGTTGGAAGAGTTGCAGCATACCGACATTATTCAGAAATGACAAAGTAGTGTAAGGTCCTGTTTCAGTTTTTGAGTATATTCTAAATTTGAAAAAGTGAATTGAGCAGCTTTAAGTAATTTAAACATGGATTTATGTATTTATAGTGATTGCAACAGTTGGTTCTAGTTGCAACTATGAAGAAGCTAAAGTTGCATGATCAGTCAGTAACTCTAAACAAGCAAAACGAAATGTTTGTATCAAACAAGAGCAACGATATATCGTGGGAACTGGGAAGAGTATCAAAGGGGTCTTAATCTACAACTTCCGCGTCTAACATACACCCTTAAGTAACCAAGACCAAGAATGGCTAATCACCCCCCCCCCCCATTTTTCCTTCTCTCTTACTACTTTATCTATACAAATAGGCAGGGTTTGTTTGTATATGACTGTACGAGAGAAATGTATATTTTTTTCCCTCCCTTCTTCACAAATCCCTCCATCCAAAAAAGGGGTTACCCTTATACGGATATGAAAGTAGGAGGCGGTGGAAAGAGAAGGAAGCCTTGTGATTTGCATCTAAAAATTCCTATATCAACGGATTTTAATTAGACTCGTAGTAAGGAAAATATATTCTTCATTTTTCTCCCCCTTCATTATCTCCCAAGTTCCAACCGAAATTTGCTGACTAAATAGGAGACATTACTCCCCTCTACTTTCCCTTGCTTCCTTTTCTCTCAAAATTTCTCCATCCCAACAAAAGCTAGTCTCAAACAGGATCTCATAATGCATAATCGAAAAGTACTAGGCATTGTGTAGTTTGGAGGATCAAACCAAAGGGACGATTAGAATTGGCTACTAACTTGTTTAGCCTACTTTAACAGACTCGTATTCCTGATGTTTCGAAGTAACTAAACTAACGAAAAAAAACACAAAAACTGTGGAGAGACGCAAGTTAACAAACGAGAAATTGAACCAACTAACTAGAAAGTTACGGAATTTAGTCGCTGATAATCCTCAATTAGGGTCTCAAAACTTAGTGTTCTTTCCAATAACCAACTTAATGACTCTAGTCAAGCATTTAAAACTAACTATAACATCGGATTCCGTCACTAACTATATGTCATTATAGTTACCAAATTAATAGGGCTCAAAGTCATTTTAAGACAAAATCATGCAATTAGTGTTAATAAGTCTAATTATTGAACAATAATCAAACATAATATGAGGCATTTAATCAAGTTCCTACATGAAAGATCATAACTTTGTACATTAATCCTCAACCCTTTACCAATAACACTACCTCGTAATGCTAACTACAAACATAACAAGATAAAGCAACCACAAATATATGTTATTAGCCATATATAATAGAAAAGGTTGAAATTTTAAACTAATTATTAATAATAACCACTTTAATATGACATACCCAAGAATTATTATAGAAGTAAAGGAGAAGAAAGTGAGAAATTATACCAAATGAAGGGAAATTGCTTGCATAATTGTTCAACTTGAAGCTAGATTTCTAAAGATGGAAACTTGAACCAATCTGATTACTTTAAGTTTTCCCTAAACTTATAATCTTGTTATTGTATGTTAAAATTGAGAGAATATGAGAGAAATGAAGACCTTCAAGTATTAACTCCCTCATGAACGGAGTGGAGTGACTTCTCTCTTATTTATTTATGAAATAAGACTACGACAATAACAAAAAAAAAAAATACTAATTTAGAGACGGTTTGGCATTGCTTACATTAAAAACGTTTTTGTTTTTTAAAATGAGTTTTTCCATCAACTACTCCTCGAAAAAATTAAGAATGTTTGGCCTAATTTTTAACAACAAGTCTTGCTTGCGACGGACCGACCCGTCGCAAGCTTGCGACGGGTCAATTCCCTCTCACAAAGTTGCAAGTAGGGTGCAAGTGGGGGGCTCCATTTCCCACCCACTTGCACCCCCACTTGCATTTTGTGAGAGGGAATTCACCCGTCGCAAGCTTGCGACGGGTCGATCCGTCACAAATGAGAATTTGTGAATTTTTAAAATGAATGTCTTTCATTAGTTATTATGTGTGGCCGAATTTTTTTGTTAGACATGTGATAAATTTTGTGAGGACAAAAGTAAAAAGTAGAAGTAAAAATACCAATTTAATGCTTTTACTTAGGTAAGTTTTAGCTTTTGTTTTTTTAAAAGTAGTTTTAAACTTCCTAGTATTTGGCATAATATCTATTTTTCCATTTACAAAAGCTCGTATTAATGAATTGGGTTTAAATCCCGTCACCATCATTTCTAAGACAAGGAAAAAGAGTGCCAATTAACCTTGTGTGAGTGTGTGTCTCCCTTTAATCCAAAATAACTTTTTTTTTAAAAAAGTACGTAATTTCACAACTAATATTAATCCAAGTTTCTACTAAAGATAAAAAATATGAGAAAGATTAAGAGCATCAACCTTGTTATTTTTTTGTTTAACATTTAAAGGGAGTCACATACCATAAAGGCGATTTTAATTTTTGACGGAACTATAATCCTGGTTATGAGTACCACCGCTTA
>JAIUZE010074359.1:0-10990 GCA_022085475.1 Heliosperma pusillum | reverse complement strand
AGATTTTATGAAGGTTTTGCTCAAGAACGATGAAGAACAATTGATGAACGACGAAGAACACGAAGAACGATTAAAGAAAGTGATGTTTTGATCTTATTTTGATTTGTTGTAAAATGAAAAGTTGTTTTTGAGTAAAGAAGAGTGGATGAGCCGTGTAATTATAGGCAAGAATAGATGTCGAGTTTTGAAATTGTTGTTACGTAATTGACTCGCGTTTAATAATTATTTTACGGTAACCGATTAAATATAATTTACGATAAAGTTAATATCAAGATATTATGATATTGTAATGAAAAATAATGAAAATATCAAGGCTTAAGAGTGGGTAAGGGAGCCGTGTGGTCTTGTGATTGTCGGGTCAGATTTCGAGCGTTTTGCGTAATGTTCGTTAACTGATCGATAAAGTGAAATAATATCTAGATATTATGATATTATAATCAAAAGTAATGAAATATCAAGCCCTATTAGAGGACTAAATGAGCCGTGTGGTATGGTGAGGAAATCGGTCTGTTTTTGAGCGATTTGCGTAATCTTTGTTGACGGATCGATAAAGTAATTAAATATCTAGATATTTTGATTAGTTTAATCAAAATAATTAAAATATCTAATTGTGAGTGGAAACCGATGACACGCGCGTGTGACTCATGCCAAAGTCGAGTTTCGATTTTGTTTCGCGCTTTACGATGAGTCGGGAAGAGTTAAATGACGTTCGGTTAAAACCGTAAACGTTATTCTTTAAATTCCGAACAAATTCAAAATAATTATATTAAATTATGATAAATCTTAATAAATCTAAATAAAAATAAATCAAAAATATTATTTTTTTTAAATAAAATTTCGGTCCTCAAACTTATGAGGCGAGTCTGGAAAAAGTCAACGGAAGTCAAAGTTGACTGAAAAGTCGAGAAAAGTCGAAGATGACTTAAAAGTCAAGAAAAGTTTAGGACGACTTAAAAGTCAAGAAAAAGTCAATGACGACTTTAAAAGTCAAGGAAAAGTCAAAGACGACTTAAAAGTCAAGAAAAGCCAAAGATGACTAAAAACGGTCTTTTCATGAAATCTCTCAGAAATTCCAAATACGAACGCGGAATTTCAAAATAAGACTCGGAACAAAAATTCCTATTTTAAAAAAACTTAAGTTCTACTGAAAAGGGTTAGTAAATATTTTTACTAGAAAAATCGGGCACTTTTCGGGTTGTTACAATGATAATGCTGAGATCGATTTGGATATTGAAGACAACTCCCTATCAGGAACAATGGAAGATATCTTTGATTTGGATATTGACATGTCTGGTGTAGAAGGAACTTATGTTGATGATAAATGAACATTAGAATATTTTCCGGCTTTGTTCTAGAAACAATTCATATACTTCTTTCCGTCTATAATATTGGTATTATTAGTATATTTGGTGATTTTTTCTATCAAGCTATTAAGTTCGTATTTTTCTTAACTTTTTGATGTGTTGTGTGGAGTTTTACTATTCTATATATATATCAATGCACAATAAAGTGCTTGTTTTCATATTTCTATGTTGGTGAACTTGACAATAAAGTTTATCTACAATCGTGAGGTAATGATATTATTATCTCGCAAAAAGGTATTTGTACGCATTTCCAATTACTAATTGTTTCATTTTCATTTTCATTTTTATATTTCATAATACTTTAATAGTATGCTTGATGTGTTTTCTAGGTTATCATGACAAAGCGAAGACGTTTAACAAGAATTAGAGTGTTAGAAAACACTTCTTTCAATTTTGAAGATGTACAATCTCATACAAATACTTCTTCCAATACTGAAGAAGGACGTAACATGAACTCAAATGTTGGTAATGAAGGGAGTAACACAAGAGATGATTTAAATGGTCAAACGCAAATACCATCTTCATTTGAATTCTCAAGGTCATTAAGGTCTTCTACAGAGATTCATCATGATGAGTCCGATATAGCTGAACGCTCGGGTAAATGTTATGTCAAGCATATTTTTTTAGTATTATTTTAGTTCATTCCATAGTTTCATGTAGTTTTGTGTTTTAATATTAATAATCTTTGGTTAACCAATAGTAAAATGTAGAGGACCAACTATTCTAACTGATATTTGGAATCAACCACCGGACGAAAAATGGGTTGTGAAGTTTAACAAGCAAGGTCAACCTTATGGAGACGATTCTACCACTTTGTCTAGCTTTATTGGTACAATTGGGAGAAATCCTGAACTGGCACCACAAGGCTATTCCGACTGGCGGCTTGTTCCAAAGGAGTACAAAGATAGGTGTATGAACGAGATAAAGGTATAAGTTTGAGTTAGCATACAATAATTGATACTTATATTTATTGATAATTTGTTTTAAAGAGTTGTTTTAATGTAGCTGCGATTCACATTCCCACGTATTGGGGAAGAGCATATTTTAAAGGCCTTAGGAAGAACAGTCAAAGATTTTAGAGGAGAACTGAAAGCTATGTACTATGAGCCAAATAAACACAATCGATCAAATTTGGTGAATGCAAAGCCTCCCCGTGTTCCAAAAGATCAATGGTTGAAACTAATTTCATACTGGGATCAAGATAAAACAAAGGTGTAATTATTTTTTATTTAAGAGAATAAATTTGACATGTTTTTTTTAAACAACTGTAAAGTAGTTGAATTTTGTTATTAACATAAAAATCTGAATGTGCACAGAGACGTGCAACTATTAATAGGATAAATCAAAAAAATCAAAACATGCCTCATTGTGCAGGGAGACGAAGTTTTGCACAGCTAAGAGCTGATAAGGTAAAGCCAATGTTATCTAAAATAACTACATGTTTATTATTATATTCTTCTCCTTTTTATTAGATTTGTACTGGAATAAATGATTGATTTTTCACTAATCCTTAGACAATTGATGGTGTTGAGCCAAGCCGCGCACAAATTTTCATTGATACACACAAAGATAGAAAAACGAGAGACAAAAGGAAACTTGATGAGGAGTCAGCAAAAGCAATTGTAAGTATTTATTTAAGTCGCTTTTATAGAGTTTTCGCAAGTTTTTAGATTTTATCGTTAACGCCAATAGCTATTTGCATCACACCAGGAGTCAATGAAGGAAAAATTGGATGAGTTACCAAATGGCATAGAGAAAATGGATGGAAAGATTGCATGGAAAGGAGATATATTTGATCAAGTTATAGGAAAGGAAGAAAGGCGCGGACGTGTACGTGGAGTTGGAGGCAACGTATGTGCCACCAAATTGTGGGGAACATCTGATGCACATAGATCATCAAACTCAATGGAAAGTAACGAAGTCTCTAGTGACTTGGTTAACAACCTATTTAACAGTATGAGTGTAATGGAACAAAAACATTCTGAAGAGTTGCAGAAGGTAAAAGAAAAAAGTGAAACAGAAATAAAAAGGGTTTTGGAGAAGCAAGACCGCCTTGAGTCTCTTATCCAGGAATTAGTAGGTCTCTTCACTGCTAGAGCGGCTAAAGCAAGAGGACCATATTCAAAAAGTACCCCTGATGAAACTGTAAGTTCTTAATTCATGTTTTTAGATAATGATGTTGGCTTTCATAGTTATGATGTGCTGATGAATAATGGCTACCAGTTGTAACTTACAGATATGTGAAAAGTGTTCCTACCCAATGATATGCTTAATTAATTATATTGCATAGAGTAGCATCTACCTAGCTTACAATGTTTTATAATTTTAATCTTATTAGAAATTCATAATTTATTAATTGCCGTTTAAATACTCATACAGGATTCTAGTAACACAAGTAGCTAATGCACGATATTTAGTTAAGTGTGCCAAAAGAAACTTGCATCAAAGGTAAAGTAGTGATTGTATATAACACGAATCTTGTATTTTTATGGTCTATCATAAATGGGCGCTAGGATTTGGACTAACTCAATTTTTATTTATTGACTTAATGCAGTTTCTCGAGGCACAACTACTTCTAGGAAAATAGAGTTTGAAGAGCAACTAATGATAGGCGAAGACTTGTATATTTTTTTTAGCTATGTCTCATTTGCAATTAATTTGAATTATTTAATTTATTTTAATGAATGTTTGATACTCAATTTTTGAGGTTTATGGGTTTAATAAAAAAGTTCGATGATTTCTTCTATTTGTCTTCTTAAATTTATAGTATCATTGATTTTTGGATAAAATAATTGTCATCAAACCTCCTGATATATGGTTTATCATAATACATATCGCACCGATTGTAATTGACATAATTCGAATCAGAGAGCAAATGATTAGAAATTTCGTATCGAAACAAATCGTTACCATAACTCGATAATCGTTGTGTTTTATATCTATATCGTGTCGGATACAATTGACACATTTGACTTTAAGTGCATGAAATAAACAATCGTATCATATCGAATATATTCGCCACAAAAACCGCCACCAAAAGTCTCAGTTTTTCGTGTCGTTTTTAGTGACTTGACCCAGCGATCAGAATAATCGCCATGAAAACCTACGGCAACGTTGCCTACTGTATCGATTATCTAATCGATGGGATAACTTATCGCGGCGAATATAATCGCCATGCAAAGCTTATATGATCGCCACGAAATGGTTGGTTTGTTGTAGTGACAGAACGCCCACGGCCCCTACCTCTAGGTCTAGCCATGAAAGTAAAACTAAAATTCGAAGAAGAAGATAAAAATTGCAGTGAGATGAAGAAGATTAGGGTATCGCTCAGAAATCGTAGAGAGAAGGCGCTCTCTCTCTTCATGACTTTCTATTATATTATTATTATTATTCTTATTATTATTTTTATTTTTTTTTTTTTTTTTTTTTTTGCAAGAATGCATAGTCCATATATTCATCCATAGAGGGAAAACAAGGACAAGGTTCTATACAAAGGATTAACCTCTACAACCAATATCTATACTTGGTAACCGTTAAGACAAAGTATAGCTCTATTACATTTGGTTTTATTAATTTTGCTAAGAATTCTAGTACCAATTTGATCTGATGAATAACATGTTGTTTAGTATGTTCCAAGCCTCCAAATAGTCTGACATTTCTCTCCTGCCAAATGAAGTAACAAGCAGCAGCCAAGCAGCTGCACAGCCACCCATTCTTCCAGTGTCTTCTGCGTGATCTAGCAGTGCACCAGCCGAGGATTACAGTGCTATCATGAGTCCCACATCCAATCCTGAGCCAAGTAGTTAACTCTTCCCATATTATTATTAATATTATTATTATTATTATTATTATTATTATTTTTTATTATAAGATGCGCGCAGCTTTCATTCAAATAAAATGTAAAATTTACAAGAAGTTGGTGGGGAGCCGAGAGACAATCTGGGCCCCTACCCCCTTAGCTATAGAAAAACTAAGCCTAGTAAAGATATAAGCGGCCACCCGAGCCCCAACATCCTGAGATACCGAGAATTTCTGGATCCGCTTGAGCAAGTCAACAGCATCCGAGCCCATTTCAGCTCCAATAAGCGTATTTCAGTTCAGTTCAGTTCAGCTCCATTCAGTTCAATTCAGTTCAGCTTCATTCAGTTTAGTTTAACTCAGTTCAGTTCAGCTCAGGTCAGCTCTATTAAGTTCAGTTCAGTTCAGTTCAGCTATAAAAAGTCAGAAAGAACATGGCCTAAAAAAATGTTTGTCCTATGTATGCAAGTGGTTGTATATACGACCCGTTTTATTATTTAGACGGATACTACTGTATTAAGAGAGACTTATTGATTTTTTTAATTCATTTTGTTTTAGGACTCAAATGAGCGACGTATCCCATATTGCTCTATAAGTTGGTAAGTTAACTATTTAGATTTCCATAAACAAGGGCCTTTGGCTTGCCTGCCCCAGCATGACCCCAACACATACACGATCGAAGCTGGGCTGCAGGCGGATGCCGGTTACAATTTCTGTAAAAACAAAAAAGGGCTATGCACTGTTGCCCATATAACGGCTAGATAACGAGATAAGCACCGACCTTGCTACATTATCATTAACTTCTTTAATTTTTTTATCTGTAAATTCAAGTCTAATGAAAATAAACTTATAAAGTTATTCACTTATATTAACTTCTTATTAATTCATAATTTTAAGTGTATATATATATATATATTTATATATTATATATATATATATATATATATATATATATATATATATATAGGGGCGGGTTCCTGTGCGAACTTGAGTTCAGTACGAACTGTACGAACTAGCTCAGATACACATGATAATACTACCAGATACACATGGTATTATTACTGGATACATGTGTACCCGGTAATAACACCATGTGTATCCGATAGTAATACCACATGTATCCGGGCTGGTATTTGACTATTTGGTGTATCCAAGAAGCCCACACCCACAACCACCGCGTCTACCGCCACCTCAACAACCTCTGCAATCACAGACAGCCGCGACGAGAGCACTGGTCACCATAGCTAGTGCCGTCGAGATCACTGGCCACCTCAGACGACATCGGTGACATCATCGTCCACCACAGACAACGCCGACAACATCACCGGCCACCCTAGAAATTGCCAGCACACCGGCAAACACCATACCACCACCCCTCACTACCAATATAACACATTCACTATCTCCACTAGCACCATTAATACCACACCACCACCTCACCTATCTCACGACCACTGCTACTCCGTACGACAACCACCAACACCGTCATCCGCCGTCGACAGCCCCAACCTAACTAGCTGAAACTTGACCACTCGTATCCGCAGTCGGCTCAATACCCTTCGAAAACCATCCCACCTAGATTACTCAGTTTGTTAATGTAATTAACTTATAGATCTACGAAAAAGGAAGGAGGATTTCAAAGAACTAAACGCACAAGTGCCATTGTTGAACAATTCCGAGTCAAATTAAACATATTTTAGCCGAAAATGGCTCGAATTATGATGGTGGTGGTGGTGCGGCCAGCAGGCAGCAGCGTGGAGGTTGTTCGGAGCTTGAAGGTTGAAAAACGAGTAGTAATTTTGTTGTAAGGAGGCGCATTGTCGGGTATCTCCATGGTGGTCGCCGGCGTCTGGGTCGTTGCCGGCGTCTTGCGGTGGGTTTCTCTGGCGTCCTGCAGTGGTGTTGGTGATTGATGGGGATGTGCAAGAGGGTAAGAAAGCTAAGGGGTTGTGTTTGGTTTGAAATGTTACTGGATTACAATAATGGCTAGTTGATACATTACTGGGTGGGTTTATTTAAAGGCCCATAACTCAGTTCGTAAGTTCGCATCGTAGTATAGGTTCGTACAGGATCCTAATTCTATATATATATATATATATATATATATATACATGGTGGATCAAAGTATTGTTATAAGTCCAAGACACAAAACGTGTTCAAACTTGAGTGACTAAGGGTATGCACTTAGTGTGCTCAAAGAGTTCAGTAACTTTTTTATTAATCATCTAGTTTTGTGGTCTTTAATGACATGATATTATCAAAAACAACGTTAGTTAGACAAACTGAGCATTAGTATAGCCGTATAGGACCATGGGTAAACTACTGAAGTGTACTTAAGGTTATACTACTAGGAATTTGCACCATAAATGGGTAAATGACTTTGGCAATCGTGAATTTGGGATGTTCATGCATTATTTTGAAGTATGAGAAAATAGGAAGTCTTTAATACGGGAATTACTTGAAATACTTTTAATTGCCTTTGACAACACCTTTTGGCTTCCTCTTTTAGGCCGGCCGAGCTGAAATTCGGGCCAAATGAATGGCCCGTACCCATCACTAAATTTATATCGGGCCTATTTTGTAACATCCGCCGTTTTAATAATTAGAATTTAATAATATTTATTTATTATTAGTTAATCTTAGTTTAGTCTTAGATTAGAATTTTCGTAGTTGGGTTAATTCCGTGTCTAACCCGTCAATTCCGAGCCCATATTCGGGTTCTTCTCGGAAAATTAAGTGGGTTGAGTCTCATAATAAATAATGAGCCTTTGATTTCCTTTACCCACCAAAATTGAACCCAATACCTCTCTTATTCCACTCACTTTTCAGCAAACACAACTTCATCTTCTCCAACAGAAACCCTAAACCTCCATTTTTCCTCTAAAAAAGTCTCAAGCTCAAAACCACTATAACTTCTTCATTTCTTACTCTTTTCCGTTGATTCTTCTTGCTTTCTTTCTCTTTTCTCTTCCTCTTTCTTTTAAGGTAAGAAAGGCTCTCCTTTGTGCAATTTTGTTTTTTTCCATCTTTCTCAAGGATGAACTTTAGTAATCTTTGTTGGAGTGAGTGTCCTCAACAATAATGCGATCACATAATTAAATCTTAATAATAAGAATACAAAGGGATGATGAATATTATAGTCAACGGGTCAACATAAATCGGTAACGATTGGCTCAATAGAGTTTGACGAAACTGTCGTATGACGGTGGTGATCAGTTGAACCCTTGAGGTCACACCTAAAGGACAATCCCCTAATCATGTACATTAATTAATTGTATAGCGATACAGATTAATTAATCCCTTAAATTGAACCAAGTTTATATTGTTAGTGAGAAATATATCTTATTGTAATGTGATTAAATAAGATTCATTCTAGTAACTTAATTGTTATATTACTAAGAATGCATTATGTTTATGAAACATTTGAGATAAGCAAAATTGGTTGATTATAATTACAAATTGTTGTAGATTATATTAACCAAATATGAGATGACCCATTTTATTTAAATGTAATTATAAAATATGACTTATGTTTATGAAATATTTGAGATAAGCAAAATTGGTTGATTATAATTACAAATTGTTGTAGATTATATTAACCAAATATGAGATGACCCATTTTATTTACATGTAATTATAAAATATGACTTAAAATGTTAAGTCAAATTATTTGCTATGAAATTGCATTTAAATTGGTTAAATGCCCATTTATAAGCAAAAATTACATGTTATATGTCACATGTCACATATGTGACAAATGAAAAATTGCAAAAATAAAATGGACACCCATTTTACAATGGGTGCACCGGTTTTATGGTAGTATACAAAGAGGGTGATTTTTGTGTATTATTCTAATTAAGAATTAGACATAATCATTGCACAAAAACTATTACTAACACTCAACCTTTCTTGTTAAGAACAATGGAAAAGCAACACTCCACCCATGTGGTGTAGTGGCCGGTCCATGTGAGCCAAACAAGAGGACCAGTTTCCTCTTATAAAATTCATATCATCTCATTATTCATTCATTCATGCAAATTGCTTATCTCTCTATATTTTTCTTCCACCTTCTCACTAAAACATAAGAAGTTCTAGAACTTGAAGTTCATACTTTCTAGTAACATTACTAGTGTAGTAATAAGAGGTTATTAGATTATTTTAAGGGAGACTACAATAATATACTAGTTTAGTATCTTTTAGTAGTGTTTAAGGGTAGTCTTGGGTGCAACTTATTGGAGAGTTTCTAGTTTGAAACTTGGAAGATCATCCTCATCATACTAGCTCAAGATCAATATTTGAAAGGAGTTCAAATATTGTGCCCATTTCATATAAACAATGTAAGAAATTGTTCTTTTCTTAATCTTTTGTTATGCATGCATAAGGTCCATATAGTTTAAGAGTAAACTGTTAGTAATATGATATTAGAAATGTCTAATATCGAGTTTGAGAAACTTACAATCTTTTGCGTTAATATTGTAGGAGGAGACCTTCAAGATCCGGATAAAGACTATTTCCTCGTTGAAGAAGAGTTAGAAGATTGAAGAGCAAGCAAGGTAACGTAGACAATTTACTCGGTGTCATATCTGATGTGATTATGTGTTTACGTCCTTAGGATAGATTGTGACAACCCTCGCGAATGCGGAAATAAAACATAACAAGCATGTGATTTAATTAGCGGAAAATACGATGTTTTTAAAACTTTTTACATGCAATAGAAAAATACGAGGAGTGTCAAATATTACAAACCAAAGTATGAAATACAACAAAGAGACGAAGTCTCTCAAAATGTTATCAATGTCAAAGTGATTAGCAAACTAGCTAAATAACGTCTAGAGGTGTTTCATCCAGGGACAACGCCCGCTAGCTCACACCCGAACCCAAAATACCACAAGCAAAAAGCCATCCAATCAAGCAACCTGTTCATCCATGAAAAACATGAACGCCACAGTCAGTGGGGAGTAACTCCGGGTTCTCCCAGCCATATCACATCAAACGTACATAAAAGGAAATACAAAAGTAGAAGCATGCATATATAGATATACATGTGAAATACGATAAGGATAGATAGGCAATTCAATATATAATGATAAGAGCATATGAAGTACAAATCCGAATCCATCATGTTATACAAAGACTCGGGGAAGACACTCTTAGGCAACCGAATACACTCACTAGGGCTTGCATCTCACCGTTAGCGGTATAAGTTTGATAAGATTGAGACTCGACAACCAAACCATGCCAAGTCATCCAAAGATCACAAATAATCCATCATATAAACATCCATTCAAAACGTACAAATATGTTGACGACATCTCTCACGGTAAATGACACGCACTAGCACCGTGTACATGGCAAGTATGATTAAAGGGCATCCACGGGATAAGACGTTTCCCTGAACGCATACACGATTACATTTCGTATATGTAGACTAATTTCCTCCCGGTAGGACGACGATAATAATACGGTCCTAGTCTAAACCTGGCCAGACTCTCGGAATAAGACGTGTTCCGATTCGACATGTGGTAAGACGTTCCACATCCAAGACTCGGTCAATCATAGACGCCGAGTACCCCAAATTCGGTAGAACAATTCACGAAAGAGGCGGAAAAGAGCACAAGCCTCATAAAAAGCGGTACGCTACATGCAAATAACACCACCTCGCAAGTACACAACATTTGACGGCCGGGTCGATCAACGCAAAGCGTTCGCCTCCCAACAACGTCGTCATATGCCCACTAACACATGCAATTAAGCAGTAAGGATACGCTCCCCGTTCCGACATTCCAGCCTTACGAACGTGGAGGTATCCAAGGGAATGAGAGTACAAA